>OMLI01094604.1:0-16065 GCA_900302605.1 Rondeletia loricata
TAAATCGTTATTTATTTGGATGTATATGTATATAGTTACAGCAATAAATAGCACTGAGACATTCACTAAACCGAGTCATTGCATTACACCCCCCCCCCGGTCTGACCACCACCACCCAAGTAAATTGTCAACCTGTGGGAAACACTGCACCACTTGACTATCTCTGACCCATTTTTGTCCACCCACAGGCCCAGAGAAGCATCTGTATCCAGTGTAACTGCAGGGTCAACCCCAGCTGTGTGATGTGTGGTGGCCGGCCCACCCCCAGGGAGGACCCTCAGTATGAGCTGCCCACCCTGGAGCGCCTGTCAAAACTGGATCCTGGCGTCCACCCCATTCTGTCCTTCCCCGACGGTCAGTATTGGAGTACCCCGCCCAGAGGGAGCTCAGAGTTTACACAGTCATTTCCTGTTTTACATCTAGAAGGGAAGAAAAACAAAGGAATGGCTGGAGAGATAGTTCTAGCCAGAAAGTTCTCACATGCGCAGTGAGAATTCTTCATTTATCTGGTTAATCTTTTTAATCTGAAATGGGTATAATATGCCCCTGCATATGTGTTGTACTCCCAGTACCGGGCTCCTGTTACATCCAGTGATGATATTGTCCTCATTGCTCTTTTATCCCGCTACTTAGAATTGCTTCCCTTTACATTTTCATTCATGTGTAATATGCAAGAAAAGACAGGATTCCCACAACAATGGGTTTAGCATGAGCTCATATATTGCCTATGGCTTACTGTAATAATGTCTAGTGGCCAATCTGTTTGAAGTATCCAGCTTTCCAGCACCACTGTTTTAGTGACTAGGTTGTTTGTGTTGAAATCTCCTAGTTAAGTGTTTGTTTTTTTACAGTGTTAAGTCTTACACTTGGTGTATGTCTTCCTCAGACGTTTGTGTAGGCCTGCGTCTGCAGCAGGTGATGAAGAGCCAGTGGCAGACCAAGGCGCTGGAGAGGAGCAAGCCGCTGAAGAAGCTATCCCTCAAACACAAGCTCTCCACCTCCAAAGAGAAGCACAAGTTCACCAACTCACTCATGGCAGTCAGTAAGTAAATGTGCTGCTGACACACACAGACTTGTGTAGACAAGGACACATGTTTTGACCCCTTCAACAACACAAGAGACACAATAATGAATCATATCCTGAAAAAGTCTTAAAATGTCTTTACCTAAACTCAAGACCTTAACAAGGTGTTGATGTAGCAGCAGAGGTCTTAAAAATGTGGTTTCTTGTTGGGCTGGGTGTAGTCTGTTTTTCTAATAATCAGCCCAGTCACAAAGACCTTCTGTATATTCTGACAGGTCTGCAAGCATTTTCATTTTCACCTTTATTTTAGTGGTGAAACTGGTCATATATTTCATTCCAGTGTATTTAAAATGTCGTACATTTAACGTGATGAAACATGCAGACACCCTATGAATGCACATTCCTTTGAGATATTTCATGGGGATACTTATACCAACTCCCTGCCCCATGATAAGCTGTTTGGTGCCCCTTCTTGCAGGACTGGGCCACTATAAGAGCCGTGCTGAGAAGCCCAGGACAGTGGACAGTGGTGTCGGTGGCAGCAGTGCTGTTCTGAGCACAGCCAGGATGGACAGCCAGGCTGTGTGCAAGACTGAGCGGCTGCAGGCCCTCTCCTCCCCCTTAGGGCCCTACGACAAGAGCTACAGCCGCAAGCGATTAAGAGAGCACTCACTGGACAGGACTGACCGTGAGTCATGATCTTATAAATGAAGCCCTGGTTCAAGACCAGGTAATGCATTTGCAGGGGAAATGCATTCATTATAAGGTCCTTTACTAAGATATGAAAGGTTCCTTGGGGGGGGAAATGGAACTTGACCCTATTCTCTGAGCTTCCCACCATTATGGGTTTTCTGACACTTTTTCTTCAGTCCAGTCATGTCCATGCACACAAGGTGATGCCTTTGTCATGACTCAAGGAAACTATTATCTCAATGTGAATCTGTTTGTCGCTTGTCTTCCAGCCTCCCCTAAGCTTTTCCTGGACTCAGGCAGCCCCTGCTCAATGCTGGCCAACATGCACTCGTCCCTCCACAGCCCCCTGATGCGCCAGCTGTCCACCTCTTCAGAGAACTCGCTGGGCCCCAATAGCCAGAGTGTCCAAAGCACACCTGTAAGAAAACTAAGTCACAATATCGGTTTTGGTTTCACAAGTGTGGCTAGGAAGAGCAGAATGGGGTGGAGGCATAGCGAAAGTAATGTTTTATGTTTATTTTGGGTGCTGTGATTGACTAAGCTTGCGTTCAAACATGGTGTTTGTCAAAACTACATCCAAAAGATGTAATGCTGTGAAGTGCTGAAAGGGTGTTGGTTAACTACAATCACCATAATTCATTGCACCTATAATGCAGCACATGGTATTGGTCATACAGTTGGTGCTCAGCCCAGTCGTGCTGGCTTTGCCGGCATATAGGTCTGCTGAATAGAGGCAAAGTATGAAAATTAGCTTACACCATATGTTGAGGAGGTAACCAGTTTGTAATTAGCTGCATGTTGTACTTGCAAAACTAGCGATAATCAAAGGGGAGTTTAATAGTCAGCTGACATTGCATTAGCAAGTTGGCTAATGATAGCCTCATTAGCTTATAGTAGAGTTGAGACTTCAGCAACTGAGCAAAGATGAGATACTGAGCTCGCAAAAAATACACGCCAGCAAAATTGCAGCCAAAATACAGCCTACTTGCATTTATCTACACGCACACCTGAAAATTAGTCAAAACAAGTTTGTAATAACTGATGGGCTCAGTTGTCACATCCATCATTATTTGAATAGAGGAATAAAGAACATTTAGCAAGTAATTAATAAATAGCATGTGTTAAATACCACCACTACTCTACTCTTGCAATGGGTTGAAGAGGTAGTTGCTGAGCAGACGGTATTGATTTGAAATGGAAAACTAACCACAATGTTAAGTGTGAGAAAATCTCAGTTGGCTGAAAGTTCACTTGGTTTTCCATTGGTGGCGGTAAGCTTTTCAGATTGTCACCAGCAGATAAATTAGTTGCACCAGTAGGTCCCAGAATGCTTCACACCCAGTGATGACTATATTGCCTATTGAAATGAATGTGTAGGGCCTAGTTTGGATAAAAGACTACTATAATAGGTTATGCAGTATTGTAGGAAGCTCAGTTCACAGCCCCCTTACACCAGAGGTTTCCATTAAGTAGTGTTATAATTTTATTTATTTATAATTTTTCTTTTTAAACAAGTGTGATCCCAGACAAGCAAAACCAAGTTGCTTTGCTTTCCCCTCTCACACACTGTCTAACCAAATTACAGATGTTGATGGTAGCTCACACCTCTGCAATAGTGTAATCAAGTTTTGAAATGGGGCTCAGTTTATAGCATAGAATATTCTTTTTTTGTATGCGTGTATATATTGGGCCCTGATATGTTTTGTATGTGTCTTTGTCCCCCAGCAGCAGCCCATCAAGAGGAGGCGAGGTGAGAGCTCTTTTGACATCAACAACATAGTGATCCCCATGTCTGTGGCTGCCACCACCAGAGTAGAGAAGCTGCAGTACAAAGAGATTCTCACACCCAGGTAACTATCTACACTTGAGCCACTAACCCCACTCTCAGGTCAGGGCATCACCATGGTGCTTGTGCTGTGGCCTGCTTGTTTTGACAGAGATGCAAGAAACGTTCCAGTAATTAGTTGATATTTATGATGGACATGGATTGTAAGTGACATGGGGTTTATTGCTGCAGATAATACAGAAGCCGCTCGTTTCCTGTGCTCACGTTTTAAATTTTTGTATTTGCATAGTTGGCGAGAAGCGGACATCTTCTCCCAGCCCATAGCTGAAGAGGAGAACGAAACGGAGGTACGTGATTTGATCTGTTACTCACTGACTCAATTTCTCAGCTTTGTCTGGGGTGATATGTATCAGGTATCCAAGATTAGGATCTAGTAAGCTTTGCCTTTCTGCCCACTAGTTCCTTATTATTCTACTTTAAAATGCA
Organism: Rondeletia loricata; assembly: GCA_900302605.1. NCBI lineage: Eukaryota > Metazoa > Chordata > Actinopteri > Beryciformes > Rondeletiidae > Rondeletia > Rondeletia loricata. Next base: position 3,990 of record OMLI01094604.1, read on the forward strand.
GTTACTTATTGAGATGTATGGATGTATTCAACTGTTTGATACACTGTCTGCTAAGATATTTAACTTGTATTCTTTTTTCCACTCAAATACATGGCAGAGAGTTAATAGTGACACCTAGTGGTCAAACTATAAACACTTTTAAAAGGTTACCTTTTTAAGCGGTGCAGCCGCTTCTATACGTGACATGTGTGTCCGTCCGTGTGTGTGTCCGTTCGTAGCATGAGATTTAGACCAATCAGGAGGACCCATGCATCACGCGCACCGCTTACTTCACCACCTGGGTGTGATTTTTAAAAAATTTTTTAATGGATCACACATAGTAACCTTTCAAGCTAAAGCAGGCACACTTCCAGTTGCTTTTGTATTTATCAATGAGCCACTCAAGAGGACCTGGACACTGAGGATTTTAGATCAGTATCCATGGGCCCTGATGGCATTTTGTGTGTGTGTGTGTGTAGGTGGAGGACCTGTCAGATGCAGCCTTCATCCAGCTCCACCAGCCCTGTGAGGACCAGGAGCGTTCCCGCTGGACCTGGATGGCCTTGGCTCCCGCTAAGAGGAGGGGCAGCAGGTCGGTACCACAACTACGAAACATGCAGTGACATGGTAGTCCTTATGAATGGAACCCAGTCAGAAAGAAAATGTTCCGAAAAAGTGTTCTGATGTATTTGATGGTAGATCGTAGATGTGTCTCCATCTGCCTTGACACTATCTTGTGCCTCAGGTCGTACAAATCTGTCGATGGGCGGACCACACCGTTGCTGTGGGGGACCAACCCTCCCACCCCTCAGCCTGCATCCCCGGACCCAGGCCACTGTCCTCTGCTCCACGACTACAGCCACGTGCCCTCGCCCATGAGTCCAGCCAGCCCCGACGCCACGTCCAACCCTCACACACCCTGCTCAAGGGACTCCCATCGGCTGCTGTCCAATGAGGACACACGGTGCTCTACGCCCGACTTCACCTTTGAAGAAAGGGTATGTATTGATAGCTACACAGTTCATTCAATCTTTTATTGGACTTTGGTATTGCTTAATTACTTACATTTTAAGGGATAATACCGCTTTGGGCCAAACGTCTAGATTGCCCCCCTTCTTTACATTATTCCTGGTGGTGTCTGCACACAGTCAGCATAGTTGGAAATATCAGGTCTCCTTTTCCTCCTTTCAGAAGAAACGTTTTGCTGCCATTCATTTTTTTTTTTTTTACAATATGAAAAACAACTTCTACAGACTTTAAAATTGCCCGAGCTAGATAATCCATCACACTAAATGTGAAGCCTTAATTTGGTTTTGTCCAAGTTGCTTTGTTTTATCATATCTGTTCATATCGATGCACACATTCAGAGACCTCTCATTGGACCAGAGAATATTTCAGGCTCTTTGATTGGATGGTCAGAGGGCGTGGTATGTCACCATGTAAACACAGGATCTAGACAAAACCTTTCATGAACTGCTGACATGCTTTGTGATTACGTTACACCTGACACCCACAGGAAGTAATGAAAGGCTCTGCCAGGAAATAATTGCTCAAAAACATGTCTCCTTACAAACGTTGTCGTCACATCCATTCCTTCTTAATTGGGGAATCTTTGTTAGCCAGGACAGCAGTTAAAATTGCAGACGGCATGCATTGCAAAATGTTTGGGGGAAATGTAAACCAGACATAGACAGTAAATTGGCTATAACTCTGAATGACACCACTATTCACCTTTGAAGTAGTGCTCCATTGAAATGCAATTGGAATTGTTGTTGATTTAAATGTGTTGTCCGGTGTTTTCAGACGGTAGCGCCGTGGGAACGTCGAAACTTCCCCCTGTCGGAGGACCCGGCCCCGGAGCCTGAGGCAGAGAGCGACCACCACATCAGGCCCAGAATGCGCAGCATCTCGGGTTGCCGAGCAACGGGCTACGGAAGACTCGATTCAGACGACATAGACTTGCCTTGTGACGACGACGGGCCCAAACACAAGGCTGCCGCCCACCGATGAATGACTGACAGGCTGAGGTCCCTCCCCAGCTCCTCTCTGGCATTAACAAGCAGAACCTCAAAGCAAAATAAGATATTAAAAGGGTTCCTGTTGTTTGATATTCAAACATCAGTCTAATTACTTTTCACAGTTTTTAGTGAATATTATGGAGATAGAAGCCTTTCCCTACACTTGTTTTTGTCACAGGAAAAAAGAATAAATGTTTAAAAAAAAAAAAAGTATAAAACATGTTACAAAAAATGATTTCTGTAGTAGGCTAAACAATGTACATGGGGGCTTAGTGGTGTTTCATATGTCACGTGTACACTTGTAGCGCACTATGTAGCGGACTCCTCAAAGTATGGCCAAAGGGTGTTTTCTATTGACTAGTTTGCTTGTAATTCCCATGTACATTTTTAGTGGAGTGACAAATAACAAAACATGAAAAAATATCCACTTATCCCCCATCCAAATAAACAGGTACATTTGAGATGTGGTCTCCTCCCCCTAGAGGTCGCCTGAAATCACCAGAGCACTTCTCCAACTGCCAAGTCGTTTTGTTGGTTTGCTTTCTTTGTTTGTTTCATTCCTGACACTTTTTATTTGTATTTGTTCTGTCTGTTCCAGCATAACACATTGTTTGTGTTTGAATGGTAAATCATTCCTTTCGAATCTCTTTGGAGAGTGTCCAGTTCCTCTCTTGCCCTGCAGCCTCTTCCAGTTTTGTTAGAGGGGATGGCACAGAGGGCTGGGGTGTCTTTAGAGCACTTGCCCCTACAGAAAGCGCTGCTGCATGCTGAAAACATGCTAATGCTAGTCTTATCACAACAGCACACAAAGTTAAGAAAAAAAATGCAGGTAATGGGGATGATCCTAGCATTGGCTAATTTCACTCCCATTTCCCCTTCGCACATACAGTCATTGGTGTATTATGTTAGAAAAGACAAATTGTGGCAAAATAATAGAAGTAACACAATCTAACCCCCTCCCCACCCTCTGGTTGAACTTGACAAGAATAAGAAGTGTTCTCTTGCAAACATTTCAAATGTAGCAGCTCTTATTTAGCTAGAAGCCACCCCAAGCTCAGGTTTTACAATTTAAGGGAATATTTTCAGATGCTGAGAATATTTTCACTGCTCAGATTGATCTGATCTAGAGACTACTCTGTTTTTGCCACCCCACAATGTCATAACCACACTATTGCCCCCTTAAGTAACTAATTGCTATGCAAAATCTATGGTTGTATAATTTTACACATGTTTTTATGCCACAGTCATTCAATCACTCTTTTTTTCTTTTGTAGTTAAGCAAGATGTCAATGTACCTGTTTGATTGTTGCAGCAGTTAACCTAATCAAAAGCAGAATTGTTTTTTGTAAATAGTACCATTAAAACGTTTATGTTTAACTTGGCATAATTGTGTAAAACATTTTGTTGTAATCCTTCTCTTTCAGTTTGCAAAGACAGTGACTTGATAGCATTTATTTTCAAATACACATACAGCAACAAGAGTCATAAACCAGTTATTGATAAAATGCACAATAACGATAACAATCACATTTCCACAACTGTATAGCGTCAAAAATAACCAAAAGGTGATGAGATTTGTTACTGCAAAAACCTCCAATAGCTCCGGTACAAAGGTACATGGAGAGGGCCACCAAAGCACAACCTTTTCCCAACAAGGTTCTTCACCACTGTGCACTGGGAGCAACCTCCCATCCCTCACTGATTATAGCACTCATGTCTTGTCTGTTAGTGATGAAAAATAACCAAGAATTTAGCATGCACATTATCATGTTGCAAGCACACCCTTAAGTCCTACGTGCCTGCTCTTTTGTGAGTCTTCAACTTAAAACACAGTTGGGAACAAAGTGTGGGATATTGTCATTTTATATAACCAATTCACCTTTGTCACCACTTATAGGAGAAGGGTTGCCCTAAAGGTTAGCCCCGCCCACACACACTGTAAAACCTAGACCTAGGTATTCAGTATATCCTTCCTAATATTAACAGGATATACAATGAGACCACTTGGTGAAAGGGAGGCAACGAACAGACTGCTTTCTCTTACATGAGATGCATGCAAGAAGTTATTTAATTATGATAGCTATTTATGAGATAAATAGTGATTAATCACCGTAGGAATATTGATGATTAGGATGAACATTTTGAGCACAAGAAAGGACCACATATCTTTGCCTATTACAAACTGAGGAAACAGCACAGGCAAAGGGGAAAGTGACAACTAAGCTGCGGCTGGTTACGTTCATTCCATTTGACAAATACAAAATCATTTTTCATGTGGAAGTAACCATGAAATTTACCAGAAATAATTTTTGAAGCGACAAGCTTATAAACTAACATACAGTAAGCTTCTTTACAGTAAAACCTTATAAAAAAATCAACAGACTATTATATGTCAATAGATTCACTCGTGTTTGATCCAATGTGTTTTGTAATATAATTATATACCAAATTCTCAACAGCAGTGATTCCCAAAGTGGGGTCCAGGGACCACCAGGGACTTCCAGCAAGCATTTTCTCACTGATGCTTGAACACAACCAGCAGTGCCACATGATGACGAGTCCTGTGTTTTGACATGTTCAATGCCCAGGTACAAAACGTTCTTTATGTTGTGCCTAAGCAAATGATCACGAAGCTGCACAATTTCTATCCCTGATCTCGACTTGCGCCAAATCAACCCATCCATCATCCCTCTGCTTCTCAAGACAGCCATATGTTGGGTCAGTCATTAAAGATTTTTTTTGTAGACTACTTGTAACAACTAATTTTAGGGAGTTCTCTTCAGCCTGCAAGTTTTGTTATATTTGAGCAATAACTGCAATGAACACCATACTACCTACCTAGGTAAGTGCACATGAATGCAACTGACTTTTAATACTGTAATCAGTGATGAGCTGGACATGGCCTGAAACCTGTGACTATCACCCATTGAACCGTTAAAACTGATCCCGCCCCTGTTCATCTCTTTCAAACACTGGATATTTTGGCCATGACATTTACACTTAAAATGCCTATGTATAATTTTCCACCTCATAAGTCAAGCTTTAGCGCATTTACAATAGAGCAGTAACATAAAAAATAAATTAACACTGACAGTAGCAGGCACATTACAAATGTTTCTCCATATCAAATACATGTCATATCCACAGAATACAATTATAAAACTGTGCCCAACACAAACCAATGTTTCTATTCTAGCCATTCTGTTGTTTTCGTCCAGGGATACCCTCCTTTGAACTATCTTGGTGGGCAGTATATGTAGGCTACACAAAGCGAAGGCAGCAGTGAGGTCTGAAAGCATTTTACTGTCTTAAAGTGAACTTCACTACTTAAATCGAACAATTTTCATCACACCCCCCCTCACCGTATCCTGTAACTGTCTCATGTTCTGTTTCGGTACAAATTGAACCTCTACAGTCTGCACAGTCTATTTCCCAAGTCGTTTTCTATGTATCAAAAAACCATCAGGGGACACCCATCAAAGATGATTTGTACATTGAAAACATAACTCTCTAAGAGGTTTGAAGTCATTGTGACAGTAAATTGAGTCTAAAAGGACATTAGAATGAACAGGATATGGATGACATTAAACTAATTACCCAGAACCACAAGGAGGATTCTGCTCTGCTGGGGTGCTTCAACTCTTACAGGGCCACTTACAAAAGGTACAAATAATAAATAAGAGATCAAGGAGAGAGAGAGAAATGAAGCAACATATCTTGGCCTACTTTTTTAAAATCTTTTTTTTTTTTTTAAGACCTCTGCTAGTAGGCTAATGCCTCAAGAACAGTTTAAAATGTTAGTGAAGGATAAACAGTGATGGGTAGCTAAAAAAGTCCTGTGAAAATGACGAGGAAGGCATCACAACTCCTCTACGTGACAGTGTGGCTGAGGGAGCCTCGTTAAAACAGTGTGCATTCACAAGCCCTGTTTGGCCAGAGAGGCAGACACCTGGTCAGCCAGCGTGGAGAGCTGCGGAGAGTCCGCTATGTTGATGCTGCCGGAGGAGGACACGGTGCTGAGCTGGTGGGGGGAGTCTTCCAAGGAGACGATCTCAGCACCGTGGTCAGTGCGGGCCTTGGCTGTCTCGCGGAAGTTCAGTTTGTGGGTCTCAATCTGTAGGTCAGGCAGTAAGGGACAGGTCAGCGATGACTAATTCAGATGAATCATGCTGTGTGAGCTGCATGGAGCCTGTGTCCAGTGCAGAAATGTGTGGATCTTTTTGGCATTATTATTATAATTTTTTCAGTCAGGAATTCAGACAGCAAGTTGGGGCACTGTGACTGTACCATGACCTACTGCGCCCTCTAGTGGGTATAAATATGCCATATCTGGTGTGCTGGATGACGTATACTGCTTGAGGATGGGAAATGGTTTCTGCTGTCTCGTCTTGATAGGAGTTCATATCTCAAACCCTTTCCCAGTGTGTTTTTCACATATATTATTTAGATGATTTTGGATTTAAGTTGTGCAAATCACTGCCACTGCCATTGTGTAGATAACTGCCATTAATCACTGCCATTGGCTGCCATTGTATTGGAAAATGTATGTTCAACACCCTGACATTTTTTGATTTTTAGATACACTGAAAGCCTTTGGCAGTGATTAATGAGCATAAAGTGGTTACTAGAATCAAATATATAGTGGAAAAAACTAGTCTCTGAGGAATTAACTGACTGCATTTCAAAAACACTAGTATTGTCCTTTAAAGTTTGTGCTCTCGCTGTTGAGAAGCATAGTTTTATATCTACCATAACTGGCAGTAGCACACTACATAACACACAGCTTGTCAGTACTTACAGGAGTCCTCAATCTTTATGAGGGGGTTCGTCAAGATGGGTGTGATGGGTGCTGAGGGGAGAGTCTGAGGTGACTGTGGGGGAGTGACAGCAGGGGAGGGGGCGAACATGTCCCCATTTGAGGGGCTGTCTGAGGTACTCCCTTCTGCTTCCTTCCCCTTCTCTCTCTACAGAGGAGCGCCCGCAAGGGAATGACAAAGCATGCAACAAAATACATGTGATGGCGTCAACAGAAATCAAAACGCAACAAAACGTGTGAAAAATAAATGAAATTCCGCTGAATGACAAAAAAAAGCAGATAATGACAAATTATAATGATAATCAATAATTTATGAGCTGACAATCAGTTGGATGGCAAGGATGGAAGCGTTTGAAGCTTGCTATCGGTTGCGCCAAAATGGGAGAAAAGCGGGAAGGTGGTGAGTGGTGAGAGAGAGAGCAACAACACCAAACTGAGGGGAGGCAAGGAGGAGAGAAGGGGAATGGGAGCGAGCGAATAGGCAGCCACAGTCACCTAGCAGGCCTAGCAGCGCACCTCTGTAAGCGTTGCAAATCGCTGTTGTCATGTGAAAACCTCGTAACTCCAGTCTTGGTGATTTTCATGTTCTACCAGCCTTGGTCTTATGAAACCCTTTCAAAACCTATTGGATAAACTAAAAAATGCACGGTGGTCAAGCTGAGAAAAAGGCTGTTTTTTCTTAGTTCCAGAAAAGCTGACATTTTGGAGATTCAAGGTTTCCACCGGACAGCAACGAAATGTGTACATGTTTTTATTTGCTTACATTTTAGTGTTTCAGTTAACATTTAGAATATTGTCTGAATGTTCAGAGTAGATCGTGTTGTGGTGTGTAATACATGGTGCTGTCTGTGTTTTACCCAAGATGAGGTTGGATTTATGAAATGACACATATCTATAAAAGAATAGTCTATCTGCTACTTATGCTGCTTTCAAGTTAGTTCTGAAGTCATGTTAGGATTATCATCAAAACTGATTTTCAAAGGAAAATGGCCAAGCAAGCTCTCCTGCTATGCAGACAAAGCTTTGGGCATGCAACAGAGAAAACTGACAGAACAACATAAAATGAAGAAATAGGCTACGCTATTGCTAATAATGGACAAGTAATCTAGTGACTTTAACTTGGAGTATTGCTGTCTTGTCTTACCTTCCTCTGTCCACCTCCAGCCACATGGCCAATGTTGTCAAGAGAGCGGATCTTGGATTGGACTTTGAAATCCAATTTCTCATGCTTGATCTCAACATTCCCACCGCCTAATTATAGAAGAAAATATAATTATTTAAAAAAAATGTTTTAGAATAAAAGGGATGTATAAATATGTAAATTAAGACATTATTTCAAAGTATGTATTTTTTTATTTTATTTTCATTTGAATTACTACATATTATAGCAGTACAATTCATGTTTTTTGTTTTTACCTGGCTTATGGCGAATGTTGTCTTTCGAGCCACATTTAGCCGTAACATTGCTCAGATCAATCTTTTTGTGCACAATTTGAACCTGTGCAGGCGACAAAATAGAGAGAGCAGAAACAGAGTTTTAGTTCTGAAGAAAATATGTCACTGTAAACTCGCCTTGCATGCAACCATAGAGGAACTGGTCCTATAAACTGGCCTGTTAGTTTTCTAAAGGCTACATAGAATAAAACACTGTTAACACAATAGGACACACAGACATCCATATAACACTAATCACATACTGATAGACAAAGCAAAATACATCCACAGGGATTCAAAGGTAGCTGGATCAGCAGCTTTGCTACCACTTCAATACGAAGAAATGCAGAAAAATGATCAGGTGTCAAAAACATTTCTAATCTGTATTCTTTAACATGCATTGCTCATGCCCTCATCACAGGCTCCCCTGTCGTGACTGTTGTCTCTTAACACAAAGCGCTCAGTCTCTCTCAACTGAGGTCATCACACTGTTCACTACAACAGGCACAGTTCAGGGGACAGGCGGAGGACAGAGACACTTTGTTATTGACTAGAGACTGCTTTTCCTTATCTTTTTATGGCACAATTTGATTGCTTTAATCATTCAAAAAGACCTATGACTGATATGGAATTGATCCGTTCATCCTTAAAAAATATGATTAGATCTGCTGACTTGAGGCACGGATCAGTTTGGGCACTCCAAGAAAACATCCATATAGAGTAATCATGCATGTTGTTTTGGGGGCAAGTTTGGATGATAAATATTTCTTACCACCAATCACAGTAAAATTGACAGGCACAGATTCAAAAAAGAGTTATCAAGCTTACGTTACCATGAGCATTACATAACTATTAGCTGTTGCAATAGATGTACTGTGTGTAATATACAGTACCATGACAGCATACTAACAAAAGCACCAATTTAGGTCAGATAGCAACACGCTAAGAAGCAAGGCAAAGATGGCATACCGTACATAATCGTTACAAAGAGACAGGATTACCAGTAGCTGTATCTCCAACAGTTTAGTACGATTGTAGCTGAAATTATGAAATGCTCATGGGAGGTATTAATAATTCACAGTTGAGTAGTGGGAGTTTTGTGGTCGCAGACAGACATGGGTTTAACAGAGACAGGAGGTTTCGTGCAGTAGTGTCTGACATCCTCCTTGTTGAAGATGCATTCAGTAGAAGCAAGGATGGGCTTTGGCAAGAGCTGCATAACTGCAGCTAGCCATGGGTTCATCCTTTAGCTACTCACATTGCCACCACCAGGTACATGTTTTATATTATCTTTGGAGCCACACCGGGACTGCACATTGCTTAAGTCCAACTTCTTATCAAGAATTTGTACCTGGAAAAAGTCAATATGTAGGGAAAGAGATTGTTATCCTAGAAACGAATAGCAGCAGAGCTGCGAATGAGGACCACTGCTAGAGAAGAAAATGAGTCTTGGCAGGATGAGCATGAGGCTCAAGGGAGTGAGTCCTAACCAGGAGATGTGGCTGATAAAGGAGGATGGGAAAGGACTTTTTTTTTTTTACCAAGGGTTGGTCTGATGATCATAACTGTAGAGATACTCAAGACTCTCGTGTTGAGTTGATCCCTTAGTTACTCACATTGCCGCCACCGGGTACATGTTTGATATTGTCTTTGGAGCCACACTTAGACTGGACATTACTAAAGTCCATCTTCTGATCAAGTATTTTAACCTGGAAAAGTGCAGAGGTAGGGGAAGAGACTGTTACCCTTTGAGTCACTGAAAGCAGCAAGGCTGCAGGTGAAGAGAGAGATCGTCAAATCTATTGTAATGTCAGCCCTGTGTTAACGAGTAAAAAAGTATTGTAGCTACTGAAATTTGCAGTTGCAAATCGAAATTATACAATATATTATATACAAATAATATTTGAAGAGGCTGACTGGACTGACTCACTCCATTGCTTTTATTGCGAACACTTCCTCTACTTGTGGCAGACGCACCATCTAGGTGAGCCCAGAAAAAACAGATTTTGGACACATCAATTTAAGGATAGTTATTTTAAGAGGCTTGATATTCAGGTGAAAGTCCAACACAAGTCGGGTCTATTTCCAGATGACTCACCTTGCCTCCACCAGGTGTGTGCTTTAGGTTGTCTTTGGAGCCACAACGAGCCTGGACGTTGGTTAAGTCCAACTTCTTATCAAGGATTTGGACCTGTAAAATGTGAAAGGAAGTGATATTCTTTATTAATTAAAACGAGAAAGGCTGCAGCAGAGGACCAGGCTAAAGTAACTGAACTGTTGTAGGGATGTGAAATAGAGATATTTTGACTCACTTCATTAATGGGTTAAAGCAGCGTGTTGTTGCCTTACTGCACCTTAAATAATTGAGCTGAGAACTAACAGAAGACAAATTATATTTCAATTTCTTATAATTGATTGTTCTAGCGATTGTAACTGTAATGATTGTCAAAATCATTTAGACCGGACATTACTAAAGTCCATCTTCTGATCAAGGATTTTAACCTGGAAAAGTAGGAGAGCACTTTCGATTTTTACCAAGGGTTGGTTTTGATGATCATAACTGTAGAGATACTCAAGACTCTGGTGTTGAGTTCATCCCTCAGTTACTCACATTGCCGCCACCGGGTACATGTTTGATATTGCCTTTGGAGCCACACTTAGACTGGACATTACTCAAGTCCATCTTCCGATCAAGGATTTGTACCTGAAAAAATGTAGATGTAGGAGAAGACACCGTTAGCTTTTAGATTTGGTTTGACTCGTGAGCTGTGAGGCTTTTATAGTAGTAAATGAGAGGTGGACCCTAATGTTTCACAAACAGTCTAAACTCATGTAGAAGGAGATGTAGCAGGTGATCTTCTGTCCGATGCAAAGAGAGAAAGAGAGAACAACATTTGGGCTACCTGAACCTGTGCACTGGTACAACATCACAGATTGAAAACCATTTATATATATTTTTCTATGGAACCTTCTTGTTATGCCTTGATCCTGAAAATCTGGTCAGGATGGCAGCTGATAATGTACAATGTTCTGTTTCCCCTCTGAGCTGCTTTCTAATGACACTTCAGTATTTCCTCTCCCTTCTGCTTTTGATGTGTAATTTACCAGTCTACCGTTTCTGAGGAAGGACCAAAGGACCAAATAAAATCTCAAAGAGGATCATTGGAGCTACTGTTTGTGGTAGGGATGGGAACATTTAAACAACTTGTCCTTCCAACACTGGGAACAGTAGTAGAAACACTAGTCAGTTCAACTAAATTGAACCGAAAGCTCTAAATTTCCATTGCTCGGAAATATAGAAAAATATCAATTCAAATATATATTCATCAAACTTGATGAGGCGAAATTAAAGTCATCATTATTCACCTGGACTGTAGGCCTACTACAACCAAGCCAGTGGGTGCCACGAGAACAGTCTGAGGTGAAGAAAGGTTGACATCAGTGGTGCTAATGTTAGCTTGTCTGATCTGAGCAAATCACTTTTGTGACAAATATGACTACAAGTAACATGAAGTTTATTGAACCACAGTACTACATTCCAGGCATGATGGAAAAGCAAGTATGCTACAATTAGGTTGCCAGTGTCGTAGAAACAAATGTCAGCTATGCTTGTTTTGGCATATTTCAGAGTTTTTAGACTTGTCATGTATCTGTAATTTAAACATCAGTGAAATTAGTGAGATTGGCTTCCCCAGTGTGTGGTGTGTTTCACAGCAATATGTTGAAAATGTCCTATAAATAACATCTAGCCTACACAAAATCTTGCAGTGCCTTTAATGCTAAAATGGACCCCTCTCCACAAACCCCACCACTGCACACACGTGCACGC
>OMLI01094615.1:0-10873 GCA_900302605.1 Rondeletia loricata
AGTGATGTGTGTGTGTGTGTGTGTGTGTGTGTGTGTGTGTGTGTGTGTGTGTGTGTGTGCGTGCGCGCGTCATTTGGATGACATGCACAGTATATGGGAGAACACCTGTATGACAGACGGACACACATACACAGACTGTATGCTATTCTTTGAGGTTTGCACATCTCAAACAGGAGTTATTGTACAGTACATTATAAAGCAAATAGTGGAACTAGGCAGTATGCTGACACCGTCTCAGGAGCGTTAACCCCCAGTAAAGCCATGCACTATGCCCACACACGTGTTCATTCAAGAAAATGCTTGTCAACAACAGTAGGTTTTGAATTCCTTGCCTACAGTTATGGAAAACAATTCTTATATCACATGTGCTGGCATGGTGCATTATTTATAGATAGGTTAAACACTTCTGTTGCACAAACATTATGCTTTGTCATTGCTACCACTTTAGCTCTTCTCATTTGCTCTTCATTTCATCTCCTTCTTCTGTCAATTTCCATTGTGTAATAGCTTCTTTTCTGCAGAGAAAAGCTGTTTGTAAGACACCACTCATATTTTGTTAAAGGCCAGTTGTACATTGCATGTTTTCCTAAATCCCATTTGCCTGTTAAAAATGTAAAAAAGAAGTGTTCTGTTGTAGCACTTGGAAAATGTAAAACATAGTATCCAATATTTTAAAGAAGGCTAATGGTTGAGGAGTAAAAATGGTAGGTAGATAGGATATGAGGCTGCATTTACACTATTTTTCAATAGATAGTAGGGTTGGAGTAAAATATTTCATGTACTAAAGTTGTATCAAACGCTTTCTGTGACTTTATTAAGGAGAGTAATGGGTCTACTGTGCTACTTCTGGTGTTAAATTAAAAGAATACACCCACTTTCCGCCCAAAGCTCTTTGATCAACTTATCACTGTGCAACAAAAACACTGGTAGCAGTTTCACCTGTGTGTCCAGCATCCAATTAGTTTGCTACAGTCCATGCTAATAATTTAGCACACTATGTATTTAATGGACATTACAAGCTAGCTTAGCAATTGTCTTAAAGCGATAGCATATGCACCAAAACACACAAAACACTGGACACACAGAGGTGTAACTGCTACCAATCTTCTCATCCAACAATTACACGTTGATCATACAGCTTCTGCAAAAAGGTTAATGTAATCATTAATCATAGAATAAGAATAATTTAAAAAATGCTCAGTTCTTTCAACATGTGGTGCAGCCAGGTAAGTTTGCCACATACTATGAGAGGATACGCTTTTCCACTGACTTACAAGTTACCATGAAACTTCTTGTCCCATAATTGACAAAGTATACATAGAAATATGTATTTCATATGATTTTAATGTATTCACATATGTAGATACAGATATGTACATGTTCAATTATAACCACTGACCTATCAAGCATTGCTTTGAAGGTGGAGCTAGTTAAATCTAGCTAGTTTGCATGAACTCCTAAATTGACATCAGAGCCTACAGGGGCCTCATAGAGGCACTTTCATCTGCTTGTTTTCTTTATTTAAACAATGTTTATTTCAAAGTGTCCAAGGTGATTTGCATTGGCCACAACAATGTGATATGACTTTTCAGTCTCAACAGAAACAAAGTTTACACATTATTCTGATCCCTTCTGATACATTACATTGCTAATATGAACAAATACAGTACTTTTATCATCACAAATGTTCAAATCAAAATGCTGGTGTGTGGGATTATGTGATTCCTCTAACCATTATCAATTATATAACCCATTGACAATTGATTGTAACATTAAAGAAAAGCATTCCATTGCAGATATATGGATGGACATTTTCTTTGACTTTACAGAAAATATACATTCCACATAAAGTGGCATACCAGTAGCATTCAAATGATCTACACACTGTAACATCCACATTCTAGAGTCAGCTGTACTTGAGATCATACAGTATGCATGTGCGTTCAAAAGGTCTGATGAGGTTTTGTGCACCGAGAGAACTGATGCCAGAGAAAATGCTAACTTTACACTAAAACTGAGGCAACAATTTTGATCTGCTCTTCAGGCAAACCTAATATTGTGTATGTATGCCCTATACAACATGATATGTTGTGCCACAGTTTTTTTAAGCAAAACATATCTCATTACTGTACACTGTAGTGGATCTGTTTAAATTGTCAACAATCAAATTGATGACTCAATGTGTTTATGATGAGCTAGCATTAGGGTTAGACCGATATATCTGTTTGCCGATATATTGGGCCGATATTGGCCTTTTATTAAATATCAGCTTCCTCCTCCGATATGAAGCAGGTTCCACAGCTACATAAATAGTGTATAAAAAACCTGCAATGACATTTTTGTTTTCTTTGCACATTTTATTCATTCATTAATTGTTCAATAATCTTTTTGTAAATAAATTATTCATGTAAAAACCTAATGTATCCCAGAGTTTCCCCTTCCACTGAAAAGCTGGGTAGGTCGCTCTGCCTTAAGGAGCCGGTAACCTACGTTTTAAAAAATCATTATTATGGATCTCAGTGGAGAGTTTTAGTGTCACAAATGATGTTTCAGAGGTTTTCCACCCTGGGAAATACGAAATCCTTATAATTTTTTGGCATGAAAATGGTCAAATGTAAAGATATTGAGTATCGGCACAAAATATCAGCAACTTCAGTCTAAAAATATCAGTATCTGCCTTCAAAAAACCCATATCGGTCGAATCCTTGCCAGCATTACTTCTTGCAGTGTAAGCATACGGTAGGATCTATCCTAAATGAGATGCTTAACTATAACTTCAACTTTTACAAACCTCTCACATTGCTGTCAACAACAGATTCAAGCAAACATTCAAGTCATGTCATAGCTTTCATCTTAAATCATAATACTGCATATCTAAATTCAGGAAGCTTAGGGGTCTGGAAGACAAAATGGCAAACACTTTTCTGATTGTAGAAACAGTAAGGATAGTGGAATCAGGAGCCGATATGTTACGTCTGTCCCTAAAGACGTATCGAAGCACTCTGCATTTACACCTGCAAATTATTATTTGCTAGTTCTAAAGCACTTCATGATTTGAGAAGTTAAGTCATACTACATTTATGTTTGTTAAAGAATGTAATGACAGTGAAATAGAACATTATTCCTCTGTGGACAAATGTCATTTCTTTAGACACTCAGTGGTACAGAAAAGTAATTCCTTACAATGAATACAATACAAGTGAAGTAAATATAAAACTATTACAAAACTAAAATGATTACTATCATAAAACAAAAAATGGCAGCTACAACATCAAAAAGTCTATAGGACCAGTAAGACAAGACCGACTTGAATTAAAACAAGACAAATGGCTCATGTCATTGTAATACTGTCAATACATTTAGATCATGAACATCTAAATCAAAGATAAGTAGACTGCCTAATAAGTCTGTGCATTTTCAAGATTAAAAATAGATCTGCATATTTACATATGTATGTGCACAGCATGTTTCCAGCATTAATGTAATATTGCATGTATATTGCATATGTGAATATGTGTGATTAATGAATAATCTTTTTTGCTTCATCTTTTGACATAATCATGTCTATTTTCATATGAGGATGGCAATCTGAGGGAAGACCTCAGTGGACGCTTTTAGAAACAATAAAAAGCTATAAATTGCTTAAAGGAGATAAAATACACTGTTTATTCTGATTTGTTGACTGACATGTTTGTCCGTTTTCATTATATTGTAACCATTGTCATATTTAGAGTATTTTTAGGTGATTAAATTATGTTTTGTCATTTAAAAAATTGTATTAGCGTTTTTTAACTAACTGTATTTAAATGAGCAAAAGATTATGAAAAAGTAAAAATAAAATAAAAAGTGAAAAATAAGCAAAACAGATATTTAGAAAAACTAAACATCCTTTGTTAGAAATATTTGTGATGATGGCTCAGCCCACTATGGGTTGGAATCACACAGTTTTTGATCATGATAACGTTTGATCTATATGAGTTATGAGCTGTGTCTTATGTAGAATGCACACATGCAAGCTCATTTTTTTAATGTTAGTAAAGTAACATGAACTGTTAGTAAAGTGCTTGTCTTTGTGATAGCTAGTATAGTCTATAATTAAATCTGTATTCATCTATATATGACGTGATAAGTAGATATTTTTTGTACTTGTAAAAATTTTCTAAATTATTGTGACAAATATTTCAATGGCTATCTGAGTATCTAACATTTTCATTCTCTCAAATCACCAGGTCATACTATCATTTCATTTACATGGTTGTCCTCATTAGCAATTTACTCTACACCGTGAGGATCATATAGCAATGTGAAAAACAAAACCTAACTATTTAAATATGTTTTTAATGTCATGGGATGCTTAACAACTGAGATAGCTCTTATGGTACAGTACTTGTATGTTTTTGACATAAGAGTTAATTTTTTAAACGTCTGACATCGCTTCGCTGTGTTGCCGTAAACTATCAACACAATGTGTCTAATGACGTCACACTGAAAGTGATACAAAATGAAGCGTTGAATGCATGTTAGTTCTTAATATTGAGACTTCTGGGTCTGTTCTTTTTCCTAAGAGCTTGAGAGGAATACCAAAATGGTGTCTACACTGTACATACATTAATATTCACATGTGACAAATAAAGTAGAAACCTATTCAACATCAATCTAATCTATAAATGTATTTTTTCTTTGGCTAAATGAATTTAGGTATCTTGTTTCATGGTCATATCTCTGGACAGTATTGTGAACTCAGTTTTGTTTGGTCCAGAAAGCACAACAACGGATATTCATCTACACACTTAGTTCTAAGTTTTAAAACCTAACTGTGCACATGTTTTCATAATGTTTTTTCAGCTTTAATAATATGTTATTTCATTTACTAACCAATCCAAATATTTTGTTTCACATTTATTATAATAATTCAAAATAAGAATGTATCTTTAAAGCTTAAATTTGATCCCATCAGCTAACCTGATGCATGCAACATAAACCATTGGATTCACAAGACAAGACATCATTCTTTCTACATTCAAGATCATTTTAGGTTATTGCTATTGTTTTTGCGCTCTGTACAATCCTAATGGAGGCATCAGTGCGTTCTGTCCATAGCTAACCCACTGTATCTTTCATCATCCAATCAGTGAGCATCCTTTTCTGCTACAAAATGGAGGGGATGGGGGAGCGGCAGCGACGCAGCGGTCCTGGGGCCTCATAGGTTTCAAAGGGTGGGCTAGTGATAGGAGCGAGGCGCAATGATGACCCAGCCATTCCCGATATGTTATTTAGACTGCGAGATTTCTCGTAGCCAGTTGCTTTAAGGAGAGAATGTTAACCGTTGCCCGATTTTTGATTTGATTGTATTAGGTTATTGTTTTATATCATGTCCAAATAAAAAGGAAATCATAGTTGAAATGTTTGTACATGTAATGACAAAATTCCCATATTGAGGTTGATTGAGTGTTACGTGAAGGTTACATATTGAAACATGAGCATGAGGTTTAGGATGTTATCAGATGAAATCAAAATGAAAAGGAGCACATTAGTGAAAAGATTAAATTGAGGATAAAAGATCGTAAATGTTATGAAATCATAAAATGTTAAAGACATATAAAGGACAGACGAGGACAGACACAGAGACAAGACAAGACAAGACAGGACAAAACAAGAAAATGCGAGTTATGATTTATGTCATTCATTTTTGTTGTTCTTAGATATTCAGGATTTTAACACCTACAGCAGGCCAGTTGAATAAAGCACCCAACATTTTATCATGTGAAAGTGAAAGCTCTATGTTCAGGTGTTTTAGACAACTACTTGGCCAAAACCACACAGTTTTAGACAAACACACAGCAGCAAATACACAATGCTTAGATATCACTGACATACAGTAGGTGTTGACCAAATGAAGTTTTGAGGTGAATGAGCCTAAAGAAATACCACTAACAAAATTGTGCATTATCCTTTATTGTCTCATTTTACAATTCAAAAATTGCATATTTGGCTTCTGCTTTAGGTTCCGGACAACTTCACATGGCCAACACAAAAATGGCCTCCCTGCCACACTCAAAATAACTTCCTGTCCCCCGGTAATCGCATCCTGTAATGGAGATCAGTTCACAGTTTGTGTACAGTGGGAAACGACACACGGTAAGACAGAGTGATTTACTGACAAAATTCAGTTGTGCAAGTGACTTTGAAATAAAAGGTATGGTACTTGCACTGCTGAAAGGATGTATACGCTAACCAATTATCTTTAAGTTAACACACATCAGCCTTTGTGTCCTTTCCCTCTGTATTTTCGGTGTGTAACACAGGGCAAAGCATGCAGACGCTGAACTCCAGAGAGAAGACAGTGCTGTGCTGACAAAGTGTTGTTGGACCAAGTGAAGTAGAAAGCACCATTGGTAGGTAGTAGTTGGCTGCCCTAACAATGGCTACCTGACCAATAATGGGTGGAGTTGTACGGTCTTTATTAGGAATGTGCAATATTGGCAGAAATTTCATTTTATGAACTCATGGCCCAAAATCACCAAGTCATAGTGTGTGTTTATGCCAAACTCCAACCATCATGAGGTCGACACACAAACAGACAACAAAGAACAACACCCATTGGTACAGTATGACGCCCTTTGTGCCTTCCTGCTGAAATGGAGAAATAAGAACTTTACTGTAGCAACATTATGGTGCACAGTGGCCAACTCAACCACTCTACATTAAGCATCACTCGAGTCAACCGTAAATAAACGTTCTGACTAGCTCAGGCACATTAGTCGGAAGGCAACTCAGTAAAATATTGATGATGCATTTTCACCGGGTTTCTTAGACGCTGCACGTCACACAAACATTTCTAAAACGCTGTCCGGCCAATCTGAGTCGCTTAAGTTTCAGAAGCATTTTGTCCAAACCTCCCTTTCAGGCAAACCTGACTATTCCTATATTGTATCTATAAAATGTAGACCATGTCAAGAGATTGAATGAAGCCACGTTTGTGAGGTTTCCTGTATCAGTGTTTAGGGGCAACAATAAGAAGGAAGAGGGACTTACAAGATGAAGAAACAACCGAATCCGTTCTTATTCCACTAAAGCAATGCTCAGTAGATACAGTCAAAATGTTGTATCTTAAAACACAAAAATCCTCATAGCAACAGATGGCTACCATGAATCTTAAATAATACTTTTCTGATAATCTTTCAGCTAACCTAACCTATACTGGTGAATCCACTTCTAGCTTCATGTTCTACTTCTGCTGTTCAAAAATAAAAATTTGTTGAAACATTTTCAAGCAGGAAAGCTTATGCTCTTTAGATTTCAGATGGGCCAAAACCTTCAAATAATTAAATACTTTGTGTGTTCTAAACTGTTATGCTAATGTCCCTACAGCTCATTTGAGAGTTTTGAAGTCAGCCAATGAAAAGTTAAACGTTGTATGGGATTAAAGTTACCAATGCTATTTGCCAACTTCTAGTCTAGACGAATGCCACTTGGATTTGAAGTACGTATCATACGCAGTTTGAGTTCACAAAAATAGTGTTGGGCAACCCGTACATCAGGCTACAGCAAAAGCTTTTGATACTACCCAGAAACTCCTTCGGATCTTCTTTTGGTTCTAAGCTGAAATCAGCATGCAGCATGCAAAATGGAGAGAGGAAGAAAGAAAGAGAGAAAGAACACGCATACACACTGCTCACATGAAAAAAGATCTAATAGCACTATGATGCAACTTTAATATCAAAAACAAAGATGATAATGTTTACAGTATTTAATTCTGGCGTGTGTAGTCCCTGTCACTTTGAATAAATGTCCTTTATTTGGCACTTTGTAATATAATCTGGGATTGGTTATTTGTAACACTTGTCAGGTGGGATATGAGAAAAGTATGGATGACATGAAATGAGTTTGTCCCATCTACTGATTAGATCAAAGGTCAAACTGAAGCAATGTAGAGTAGGCCGTAACGTGGTGTTATGGTGATTTACCAAAAGCTGATTCGTACATTATTCCAGGTATAGAAGTATTACTTTGCAGCAATGACAATACAAGTACGAATCGAGTTCATTTCGTCTCAGCCACTGCAGTCTGTGAGGGTCTACTACCTACGTCTTCTACCTATCTTCTACAACAGCATCAACACGGTGCCGAGTGTGCGCTCTGGGATTCTCTATCCGGGGAAACGGTGAGTCTTCCTGTCACCAAATTCAACGATGACATAATCCCAAAGTCACACTTAATTTACACTATGGAGAGAGTACGTACCTACCTACAGTCAGACTTTAGTTACACTTGCACTGCAGTGGCGGCCTGGGAATGGGATGGAGAATGAGTGTTAATCACAGAGGGAGAGGGTTATGGTGGTGGTGAGGGGGGGGGCGCACACACACACACACACACACACACACACACACACACAGAGGAACAGAGAGAGTAAAAAGTGAAAATAGTCTGACCAGACTGTTGAAAATAAACATCCTGGAATTTAATAGGTGTGATCGAAATATAGGGCAGAATTTGACCCTGAACAGTCCTTGTATAACCTCTGCTGTGGCATATACAGTAGAAGGCAAAGAACTACCTGACCACCTCTGTTACTTTGACCGTTTTGGGGTGCATACATGCTTCAAATGCACGTGAGAATTCACAAAAGCATTATAAATTCATGGGTCTGTGCTTGCTTTAGGTAGCGTTATAAAAGGTCTTCAGCACAGGAATTGCTGACTCTGTTCAGACACTAGTCTTGAGTCCAGAAGGCATGGCCACATACTGTATCATATTCTTCCATGAGATCAATTGCTTGTTAATGATGGTGTGAGCTCATGTTACCCATAATTAGATGTATTGATCTCTTCTTGACCATAACAGAAGCCACAATGTGCCCAGTGCATGCCTGGGGTGTCTTTTGGGGAAACTACACAACTATACGTTGTTTGTACCCTTCCTGGAACAGGAGTGAGATCATAAGATGTTGCTTTCTCTATGAAGTGTTATATTGAGTACAACCTAGTACAATGAGTTATATTGTACTAGGCTGTACAATATAACTCATTCATTAAAAAGAAACTCCTCTATAACAAAAATATTTCAGTTGGGTGTAGCCTGTGGTATTGTGCCTGCCATCTTTCCACATCAATATAGTCTACTTTACCACAAAGATTGGCAGTGAAGAATCATTTTGCATCAGCACAGAAAGAAAGAATAGATAGGCAGTGGTGGCCAGTAAGTGAATTCTCTACTATCAAAACTTTCAGCTCTACAGAAACGATTCTACCAATAAGTTAGCATAACCTAAACATGCATCATAAATCTGATTAGAAAAGAAACATTTAAAAAAAGATGAGATGGGGATGGAGAGCAAATGCGCACTACTGACCTATCAGGATTTTATATGCGTCTTTTATCTTTGTCTAATTTATTTGTTAAACCTTAAAATTGTGGCAATGCTACAAATTCTGTTGGTTTAAGAGTGGTGGGAGTAGATAAATAAAAAACCGAAATAAAATTCCTATTCTTGGGGTCAGAAAAATGTGAATTTCTTTAATATACTGTGGACTGAATTTGGTCATGAACAATTGGCTTTTTGATAATTTCCTTTATCATTCCAATTTGTCAAAGAAGGATAGTAGGTGATGGAGAAAAAAGGAGGTAACTCAAAATGACCGACAGAAAGACAGATAACCAAATACATCTGCACAGAACTCAGAAGAAACAGACGATAACGACAATGACAGTACGGAGACGGTAAAAACGGCAAAACATGACACTCAAAATAACTTTCACTCAGTCCTACACATATTGGAAAGATACAAAATTCACACAACCACACACACACACATGGACAACACAAACATAAACAACACCACATTGAGACTGAAAAAGACACTTAACCAAAAGAAGATACAGACACCGTGTCAGAAATACGGGACAGAACTTAACACAAACTCCCAAGAAATAAAATAAAATAAAATAAATGATAAGCACTCATACACACGTACAGAGTGAGGAAGTGAGAAGAGTGAGAGAGGAAAATGAAGACTGAGAGAGAGAGTGGAAGGTGAGAGAGAGACAGAGAAAGAGAGAGGCAGGAGTGATTGGGGGCGGGCAATCAAAGGGCCGATTGACCGTTTGACCTTAGTGAGCCATGCATATTGCATTTGGTGCATAGGAGGTCAAATGGCCAAGAATCAAAGAGAAGAAACTCAAAAAGTAACAAAATAAGTTGACAAAGACTTCTTATGCATGTATCTACAAAGGAAACCACAGTTTTAGTGAGCATGAGAATCCCTCTTTAAAAACAAGAACTTGTTTGAGTTTATTTTCAACAGGGAACCGGGACATTAGCCCACTTAAATCAGGTTCCGGAGAGGGGGAGAGAAAGATCCCATTTATTTGGTATTTACTGGAAGCACTAAATACAATCCTTCTCTTCAATGCACAAAACTCAACGATCTGACTATAGAACAAGGACCACTACAGATCCCCAAACCAGAACCAATGAGTTATATTGTACTAGGCTTTACAATATAACTCAATCATTATATTGTACTAGGCTGTACAATATAACTCAATCATTATATTGTACACTCAATCATTATATTGTACTAGGCTGTACAATATAACTCAATCATTATATTGTACACTCAATCATTATATTCTACTAGGCTGTACAATATAACTCAGTCATTATATTGTACACTCAGTCATTATATTGTACACTCAATCATTATATTGTACTAGGCTGTACAATATAACTAATTCATTCAAAAAATCATAGGCAATTTTAACACAGATTGTCATTCATGTGAGATGGAATGGCCATGTTGGTCTATTTTTGGGAAGTGTAATATAGACGCATACACATAACCTCACTATCAAATGTTAGAGAATCAGG
>OMLI01094616.1:0-13615 GCA_900302605.1 Rondeletia loricata
CTCCACTTTTCTTGCTAGCTCTTCCGACAGGTCCACTACCTGCTTATTGACAGATGCTGGAACACAAAAGTCCCATAAATGCACCTGTCATTGATTGTGTATGGTTTATCTTCATATATTGTTAAAAGATCGTATGGGTATATTTCCTTAAGCAATACTTACAGAGCTCCTCCACACACACCATCATCAGCTCATGCTCCTGTTCCTCATAGTTAGTCGTCTCTGACGTCAGATCATTGGCCTGGAGAATTAACATTAGCATCAGCAACATTGGTAGCGAAACCAATTTGACCTCTTTAGGTCATGTCTGTTCTCTACTATTAGCCACTTTCCTTTCATTTCAATCTGTGCCAGGAGCTTGTAGTGTAGCGTACCTCTGACTGCAGTTTGTGGTTCTCCTCCTCTAGACCCTTGAGTTTCTGTTGCAGGAAGTCATAGTGGACGTAGTTGCTGAGGGAACTGAACGATGCATTCCTTTTAATTCTACAACCAAGAGAGAAAATGAAGGTCAGCGTTAGACGCCTCTCTTTTTTGATCTTTTTAAAAAACTCATAGGAAAATAAATGCATAACCTTGAATATCTTACTCCAACATTTACAAACAATGCAAGTGTTTTAACATTTCACAGCTTCAAAATACAGTTTTAAAGTCACATTAACATTACAAAAATTGTTAGTTTGAGTATCAAGAACTCCACCATTAGTTTCACAATAAAGAATGTGTTCAATCCAATGGCAGACACAGGACAGAGCAAATTAGAGACTGCCTCATTGTATCTCTCTAGCAGTGCTCCACTCCCTGACCCTGCAGAGTGCATTTAAGCAGAGCTGGTGGACAAACTATCAAATGTAGACAGCTAGACAGACAACTTTTTTGGACCATCCTTCAGAATAGACATTTTGGACCAACGACATCAACAGGATCTCTGCATTACATCACAGGATATCTGTAGTATCATATGACTTACAAGAAGGCTGCCTCTAAATAATTTATTTTGTGATGGCATTTGTGAAACACTGCGAGGCAAGTTTCTGGTAATTTTCTGGTAAAAGCACAAGAATTGACCAGAAGTGTTAATCAAAGCCCAAAGTTTCAATGTTCTGCATATTGAAAAGAGCTTTAATTAGACTGTTTATTGAATGGTGAAAACTGTGGTTCCTCAAAGTGTTTCTGAAGGGGGAAGAAGAGGACTTTTTTGCTGCTAAAGTATGGTAACTGGTCAAATTGTTCAGCCCTTGCAACTGTTGGGGTAGTATGTATAAAACTAAAATTTTCTTTATTTGGGATGATGTCCATATAGACCACACCCACTTCTGTTTAATAACAGAATACATATTTTTGGGGGAGTTGAACATGTCCAAACACTGACATCGTTCCTCAAACTTAGTGTGTGTGTGTGTGTGTGTGTGTGTGTGCGTGTGTGTGTGTGTGTGTGTGTGTGTGTGTGTGTGAACTCACGGTGAGTGAGATTCAGAGTTCTCTATCTCCTCGCTGCTGGCATAGAATTGGAGGAGATCGTCTCGCATACAGAGCTCATGACGAAGTTGTGCAATCTGGAGAATGGAGAAGAGGGAGCCATGGTCACTTGAGCTCAATAGACTATAGAAGCACCATAATGATAACATAATATAGATCATGCATTTAAATATGTCTGTACATGCATTATGAAGTTTTTTTTTTTATACCTCCTCCTTTGCAATCTCAAGCTGTTCGTCCATCAGTTCATTTCGTGCCGTTAGGTCTCGGTTCTGCTTCAGGAGGGACTGGCCGATCCGAGCTGCTAACTCAAGGTCCCGCTCTTTCTGCAAGGCAAGGAAAGGGTGACAAAAAATGATGGTCAGTGAGGCATTTAAGTTGAATCCTCCTTAATCCGTTCATCTCCTGTGCGTCTCTCTTACCTCCTCCAGCAGGTGGGTGACTGCCTTAATGTCATGATATGTCTTGGTGACCTGGCCCACTCTGTCTGAACACAGCACTGAAGGAGGAGGGAGGGACAGAGAAACAGAAATAGGGATTTAATGAATGGAGGAAGAGAGATAGTAGACATATATATTATAGAAAGCAATATATTATAGAAAGCTAGCAATGCTTGGGCTAGCTAATGATCTACGATGAGTTAGGCAATGGTGGATAAACAATTAGAAACTAGGTCCCTCTCTGTACAGACTGAAGGGGTTAGGAGGAAGCCCAAAACAATAACTAGCCACTAGGGTTGCTTTTTTGATTTCGACTGATCTCTCCCTCTCTTCCTACATTTCAACCAGCCATTGAACCAGCTAGTCACTACAATATCATATGTTTAGAAGAGATACGTCTTAAATACTCAAGGAAAATAGAGTTTTCCCTACAATTACAGTCTTTAAAATGGTAATCCGCGAGATCCTCCTAGTTTGATTTTGGTTTTGGTGATATCTTTGTTCCTAAGCGGTCATTGCTGTGGTGTTTTTGTACTGCACTTTCACACAATCAAACAATGTGGCCAGTACTGAGATGTCTTTTTCCTTAGACTTTCTGTTGATGAAGTGCGAGTTTCTGTAGGTACCGCTCTGATGAAAATGTTATGGATTAGTGTTATAAAATTTATTATTACTTATAGATTATATATAATATAATCATGCAACCAAGTGAAAAAAGACTGCCTGCCTTCATGATCATGCTCTCATTACGCATGTTCTTTATTACAAACCTGTAACGACAGCGAGACTCAAAAATTTTATTCTTTCTATGAATGAATGCCATGCGTACAGCTCTTTTCTCTTCAAAGGGAAGTTTCCAGTGCCACAGACCACAACATCTTCATGTGGTCAGCCAGATACTGATCCTCTTAGCTTGATCCTTATTAGCCCAGATAAGACACCAGTAAGGACCTCATTCTCTTGGATACCAATATAGCTCGACTGGGGAGATTGAGAAGACTAAACTGAAAACTGTTCACACCAGCTGGACATGTTTGGTTGTAGCATGTACAGCATGGAAGGGATAATAGTGACTGGCTATTGACCTGTAACTTTGTTTACATCCTGTAGAACGGTTTGTTTATGTCCACTTCAGGGTGGATAAGGGTGAAGGGGTGTGGAGGGTCAACAAGTCATTTTCTCAGGACAGTAAACTTGCTTTGACAAACACATAAGTTCATAGAACTGCAGTCTGATCTATCATTGTAGAACAAGTGTCTGGTTGTGGATATCACAGTAATGGAGGACATTAATGCACCCGAACTCAAATGTTAATGTTTCTCTTATGTTTTGCATTTACACTTTACTCTTGAAAAATAATTGTCTTAATCATCAATGGCCATTTTTCCAACTCTAAACCAAACTCCAATACACTCTATATCCATTTTGTAAACAAATAATTACCTGAAGTTCATCATTCAACATCTCTAAAATATAGAACATCCAAACCAACATCCAAATGTTGTCAACCAAGGACTTAAGTTAACCCCTATCCATATACACTGAATGCACAAAATATTAGGGACACTGATATTGAGTTGCAGCCCCTTTTGCACAATCCACACTGTCTCAAAGCTTAAAAATCCTTCTCTAACTCATCTGCTTCTCTTTATCTAGATCTCCTCCTTTGTGATTGGTATAGATTTGATAAGGGAAATCAATAAGGGATAATGGCTTTTACCTGGATTCACCTCATCAGTGTAGTTCATTAAATGAGTAAGTGTGCCTAATATTGTGTACGTTCAGTGTAAAGTACAATAATTTGCTTTAATTGTGTGCTATTTGTTGTAACAGTACTTTTATCTCCTTTTGGAAAACAATTATTGGACTTCAGATACATAGTCCTTACTTCTAACAATTCATCTTGTACAAGGATGTACAGTATTTGCTCAGACTAGCATGCATCTCTGACTGACACCCCATACCCCTAAACCAAGATCAGCTGTCCAATCTCACTTTAGTAGAAAGCTTAGCTGGAGTACTAAAGAGAGAGATGGGAAGTAGCTATATAGTAAATTTATTAGATTGAGGGGCTTGAATTTGGCCTGGAAACATGGTGACTGGGCAGCCGTATCAGTATCTAATCAGCCTAATGGAATGAGCCCAACCTGGAGCTGAACTATTGCACTGTAAAGTATAGCCTGCTATGAATTATGCAACATAAATCATGTCTACACATCCTTGGTTTGAGATGATTTAAGATATAGAGGTCATGTTTCCATCTTCATTAAATAGATTAAAGAGACATACATAGATGTAAACAGAGTGGGCTAGAGAAAATAAAGGGAGAAAAAGATAGGTTTTAATACTGTAATAGTTATAACATTTCAACCCACGTTATGCATAAGCACAAGGTATTGCCAGACAGATGGCAGGAGGGCAGCAAGTAGCGATGGGCAGCATGTCATGTCTTGCTCAAGGACATGTCAGCAGGGCAGATGCTTCCCGACACAGGCTTGAACCCTGGTCCTCCAGATGAAGAATATGCTCTATAATCACTAGGCCACCCTGCCTCCCAAATGCAGGTTATGCATAGCTAATGCTTTACAATGATTGTACATATACAGATCTAACACATATACAGATCCTTTCCAAAAAAAAATAATATCATGGAAAAGTTAGTTTTTTTTCCATAATTCCTTTCAAAAAGTGAAACTTTCATAGATTATAGATTAATTACACACAAAGTAAAGTATTTCAAGTATTTATTTGTTTAACTTTGCATAAGTCTGGCTTCCAGCTCATAAACCCCTATAAAACAGTATTTCAAGAAATTTAATATCACATAAAACCAATAAAAAAACGGTATTTTCAAAACAGAAATGTCGACCTTCTTAAAAGTTATGTTCATGCCTGCACTCAATACTTGGTCGGGAATCCTTTTGCTTTAATTACTGCCTCGATGCGCTCGAGCTGTAGGCCAAAAGTATGAAAAATGAAACAAATAAAGGCTAGAAATATTTCACTTTGTGTGTAATGAATCTATAATCTATGAACGTTTCACTTTTTGAATGTAATTATGGGGGAAAATGAACTTTTCCATGATATAATTTTTTTTTGAAAGGATCTGTATATACTGTATATATAAATGAAACATCCCTGAGGTTTGAAGGGCCATTGACAGTAATGCTAAGTCTAAGCCTCCTTTTGTGCATTACACTACAAAAAACGATCGACCTAATTAAGGATATAGTAGAAATAGTGCCTGACCTTCATATCCTCCACCTTGAACATCCTAATCTTGCAGCATCCTGATCAGATGATGCCATTTTGAAGACTGTCAACAAGCCTGCCTATTTCTAATAACAAGATAAGCTCTTGCTAGCTAGTGAATTACAATGACTGAAAGACTTTGGGTCAAGGGGCAAAGCTTTGTCCATTAAACTAAGCATAATTAAGTTCAGCTTCTTAAGCACTAACTGGCTAATTGTGTTATTATCAAAATAGTTCCTATGATTTAACAAAGGTTAATTGGACAATAGTTCCACTTCCTAAAATCCTATTGTAGTGGCTCGCAACCAGTGTGCTAAAGGCGATGTTAGCAGTAGGGTGGTCTGGTGGTTTGAGAGACCGTCCTGTAACTGGAAGGTCAGAAGGTTGATCCCCCATAAGCCCAAGTATGACGCAGAATCCCCATAAGCTTAAAAAGAGCTGTTCTGTGGCTCCGACCTTGCCTCCCCCTTGGGGATCTAAAGTATCATTTTTTTTAAAGGTCTGTTATGAGGTGAGCTCAAGAGTCCACTGCAATTTTGCTCAAATGTTTAAAAAAAAAGTTTTTTAAGTATGTTGGACATTACTCATTCTTTAGTTTTAGAATCAAACAATTTGAATGGTAAATTTGCAGTTCCAGTGAACGTGTCCTTAAACATCTATGCAACCGCCAAGCCTCACAAAATGCCTGATCTATTTCAGTGTCACACTGTTGAGCATATCAAGGAAAGTGATGCTGTTGTGTCAGGTGGAGCTTTTAGGGTTCGGGCTAGCTATATCCAGGTACCATGAACCGCTAGCCTAATACCTATGGATGAACCTTGGTGACTCGGGCATACTTATGACGTCTGTTATGGTGCGAGGATCAGACAAGGCATGGATGAGCTCCAAGAATTGGATTCAGATTGATCCCCTATGGATCTCAATTGTTCCAAAGCTGCATGCTTGACAAGATTGACTGGAGCTAAAAATGTGTCTCGCTGTCGCTGAGCTCCTTGAGGCTGTCTGGTATATCTTTAGAGTGGTTGTGTACTGTAAGGTCTCAACTCTGAAGATAACTGTAGATTTTCTCAGGGCATCACCAATACTGAAAAACAATAAAAACACAAACAGAAACTAATCTGATATGTAGTCATGATCTATTAACTGTGAGCAGTGGGGATCAGGCATGTTCTCCAAATAGTGTCTGCATACTGTACTTTCCAATACAAACACCTCACAGGGCTAAAACCTCCTAACATTTTGCATGTCATACTTTCAGGTTAGATTCTAGCAATGCAGCCATATCCACATAGTACAATCAGCTGTACTGCATGTGCACTGAAAAATGTATCCAATTTATTTATCCTCTTGCATATCAGAGAGGCAAGAATATTTTCCAGAACGTCCTGTCCTTTTCTGGAGGGGTGCCCATGTCGCAGTATTCGCGCAATGGGTGCCAGCCAACTGCCCATTTAGACAAAGACCGCCACATACAGAGTGGGAATAGAGGAGACTCCCTGCTCACATTAGCTGCAGTGTTAAAGTAGAGTATCAGTGTAAGCATGTCTTTTATTATAATGACATGAATAAATTAGAAAAATACTGTAACAAGATTAAACGGCACCATTGCAAATTGTGTTCTTATAAGCCATTTTGACAGGATCCTCAAAAGATCCTTTGTCATTTTTGGCATATGTTCATTGAAATGTCCCTAAAGTGTAGTATTGCTAGAGGCATTACAATATGAGTAAAGACAACTGACAATCTACTGTATTGGACTTGAAACTAGAGCAGCATGATTAATGTACCTGCCATTTCCGTCCCTCTGAACCAGGGACCACTGAAAAGAGGGGGGTTGGGGACATTTAATACCAGTTTGGTAGGAGGACATTCAGGTCATTTATTCATTTTGATTTGATTGTTTTCATTCTCGCTCATAACAAAAGCACAATTGTCCCTATCAAAGATTTAAAAAATAACACACCAATTGAATAAGTACAGCATGCCAGGGAAAAATCTAACAATGGAAACCGTAGCATTTAAAACTACTAATCCCCAGTTCTATTGCACTGACCTCAATATAATAGAGTACAGTACAGTACAAGAGATAATGCAAACAAAATTATGTCAATGACAATTGAAGATGCAGTGTCAAGCACAGTGCTTGACACTGCTGCTGCAGAGTGTATGAACACACACAGGCTAAGTGACCTTCACCGCACTAAGAGAAGACATGCAAGCTGGGTTCACTTGGACATTTCTATAAGTCTTGTGGCACTTTCATGATATACTCCCCACATAGTGCAAGGAGTCTCATGCAGACAGAGGCACAGACACAAAAACAAGCATTTTGCTGATTGCTAATCATTCGTGTGATGTAACCTCAATGACATCCCTGCATTCTGCAGTATATACAGTACAGTGCACCATAAAGTCTGAACGTTAGCACTCAGATAACAAAGATCATGCATTCATATACAGTTTGCCAAGCCAATGCAATAAAGCACTTGGTGCATGACTGACAGTAAAATCAGATTTATGATGGGACAGAATAAGGAACACAACATTAAACCTTTTCACTCCTTCCTTTCCATCACATTTTTCTTTGCTCCCCACTTCATATTACTCTCTCCTCTAAGCATGGCCTCTCCAAATCACTGATCGTTCTCCTTTGCATCCCGCCTGCCTTTCTCACTTTTGTCCTCAGCCTCTTCACTTACTGCCTCACCTTGCGTCACCTCTCTGCACAGGATGTCATTGTTGTTATTGTTGTTGTTGTTGTTATTGCCATTGTGGTGCTTCTTCTCCACCACTTCCTCCCCAAGACTGGAGCTGCTCTTCTCTTCTTCCTCCTCCTCAGACGCCGAGGAGCTCCACACCTCCATGGTGACCGCCGGGGGAAAACTGCCCTCCATCTCTCCGTCCATCCGTTAAATCCCCAGCTTCCACGTTTCTATTCTCTGTTCACTGTGCTGTGACACACCAGTGTTTTCTCTGAGACCATTCTACAAAGAGCCTGTGGTCTGTGTGTGGTCAAAACATCCACTAGCCTATGCGATATACACCTGTGTGTTTGTGTCTGAGAGAATCTGAGCTCCTTGGTGTTAATATGTAATCCCTCTGACCATGACGGCCATCTGTCGTAATGCCTGCCTCCATTCACCTGGCCACGCTGGACTACCGGGAAAAAAAGAGGGGAGGAAGACGAGGAGGGGTGAAGGAGGAAGCAAAAACTATACCATGAGGCAGAAAAGCTGATATTCATGATAACGACCTTGTCCAAGAACAAAACATTAAGTATCCAATGGATATCATTTTAAATAATTCAGTTTAGGAAAGCTAATCTGGTTTAACTGGAGACTGCACTAAACCCACCCACCCCTGTGACATCAAGGGAGATGGTATGTTCCGCCCACCCATGGCTGCTGTTATTCTCCACACGTAATACTGGTGCAGACTGAGCCACACCCCCTTTATAGGGGCAGATCAATACATCCATGGGGCAGATGGACGCAGTACTGTAAATACAGACTGAGATTGTATGTGTTTTGACTGGGGCTATGGAGAGGGAAACTGATACATTATTAATTGGCCTGAAGGTTTTGTCTTTGGCAAAATACTCCTTTTTGAACACTTATGTCTTAAGGTCACATCAGACTTTTGATTACATCTATTCATTCAAAGTTCTCCAACTATGAATTAATTATTCCTTTTATGTAATCCTTATGTAAAGATTAAACCAATGTCCATTTCAACAATTATTCAAAAATACTTGCTTATATGATGCCAATATCTTGACAATTGTAAAATCAAAACAAAGAAATTTAATTCATATGGTTTGTGATGATCATGGGGTTGCTTTTTGTGAACAGACAATATTGACCAAAACGTAATATCCCTATATTATTAAGACAACTACAAGGGTTAGAACTGTTGTTCATCTCATATCAATTTTGTTTACATTCCAATCAAGATAAGATTAATTGATTTCCAGCTACCACACCCCTTCTCTATGGTCATTCTCCACCTCATCATCGCCATTTTCATCATCATGTCTCCATCTGTCCCATGCCCTTCCTGTTGCTACCCAGGCACATACGTGTCTTTACAATCAAATATTAACCTCCTCATAAATTTTTTACCCACAGACAGCCTCTTCCAGGTCAGGTACCGCACGCAAGAGGTAGTGGCAACACAACTTTCGCCATCGCTGAATGATCCTCCCTCATTTTAAATTTTTTTTTTAAACAGACTGCTATCCCATTTCCTCCTCCACTCTCACTTTGAAGTGAGGCTTGTGTGATCTAAACAAAACATTTGCCAGCATAAAAGATCTGAAGTCAGCACCCCATTTGATACAACTGAAACACTCCTTCCTCCAGAGGAATGGTTAAACCAGTTCAAGTTATTAGGTAAATACTACAACAGCGTAACTAAAAACTCTAAGCATGACAAACATAACAAATAGCATTAATATTTAATAATTAATATTTAATAATAAAAAATGAGGGGGGAAATTACAGTTTGAGCAAAGGTTTCTTAATATTAACTCAATAAATTTGTGAAAAAAAAATCTGAATGCCAACATTGACAGCCAACATGAAAATGTTCTACTAAAATTAAATATCGCATTCACAAGAGAGATTTATTTACAATCAATAGTTTGGTGTGCCATAGATCTTGCGTGGTATTGAAATATGCAATGGATTTCATTTTAACAGTTCAATAACCACTGCCTAGAAAATAGGAGATAGCTACGTAAAACTGATGGATATTCAACAGAAACTGGTAGAAACCTCCATGATACCTAAAGACAAAATAGAAAAATGGTTGATCCAATTACAGGACACTTAAGTGCAAATGCATAGCAAGAGTTCAATGAAAACAGATGGAAGAGAGAGAGAAGGTAAAGAACACAAAAAACAAACACCATATGGCACATGCCATAGAGTCAAACACTGCAGCATAGCACAATATGGCACAATCTGCACGGGCCAGGTTAGTCTGTCCTGTTCCGGATAAGAACATGTGGCTTGGTGCTGGTTGGGTACAGCTTAGCTAGCATTATGAGGAGGCTGCCATACAAGCTCATGAAATCCTGTCACAGCACATCAGGAGTGAGGGACTTTCCTGCACAAAATTCAGTCAGCAAAACTTGCCTGAGGAATTGTTAAAAGTAGAGTCCAAATGTGATATTTGATGCACACTCACATAGTGGACCTCATTTGTTTTACTTTCAATGCTGCCCCAGTGTAGAGTATTAGGTATTGGACATTTTTATTTATTGAATTATTGACTTTGTATCATCAATGTTAAAATGTCCTGAAATGGGACTCTTCCGAGCTTCAAAAAATATATAAACCATCACTATGTGGAAGTATGTAAATGCCATATACAATACACTTAGTAACTGAGTATAGAGCACGACCTCTAAGACTCAAAAGTTAAACTTCCCATTTTAAACCTCAGCTTTTGCATCAGACCAGACCATAATCTCTGAAGGTAGTCACTAAAAATCACAATACCACAAGTACACATTGTTACAAAGGCCAGCCATACAGTTCAGCTTTTAATCCAGATAACCTCCAATCACCCCACGTGTCTAGACAATTTATGCTTCTAATTATAAACCCTTTCTGGGTTGCTGTGGTAACTTACATGACAACCATGTCGTCATGACGTCAGAGTGGGCAGTGCTCATGGCTACAGCAAAGGCTACTGGGACATGGCGGTTGCGGAGCTCCAGAGGAAACTGCTTAAGATGCTAAGTTACGGCAGGGTAATCGGCTTGGTGACATTTGGCGAGTGTGGTGGAGTGTGGGGAAGGGAAGGGATGGAGATTAGGCTCCACACACACTTGGGTCACCACAGGTGATCCAATAGTATAAGACCCCCCCACAAAAGTTAATTTCCATTTCTGGTCAAAATATGAGTATGAGGCAAAATAATTGATTGTCGTACTGATTGAGCTAACACATGTTGAAATGTCAGTGGTGGTGGCCAGTCCCAAGTGACGTTCAGTAAGATATTTTAAGGTCAATATTTGGTTACATACAAATAATAACACTAAATAATACTCAAAAAGCCCAACTGTATTTTTCTTGCTGTAAACATTTTGTGAAATTTTGATGACTCAACCTGCACTTGAGGGTGCAACAATTTCATTGAAATGTATTTCTCAATGTGCTGTACTTGTGGCTCATATCCAAAGTAATATGCTGTATCGCTGTAGATAAAGAGAAGCAGATGAGTTAGAGAAGGAGTTTTAAGCTTTGAGATGATTGATATGTGGATTGTGCAAAAGGGGCTGCAACTATAAGGAAGACGTTACTAATATTTTGTACATTCAGTGTATATGTCAGTCGTTATAAGCATTGACCTCTAGGGGATACAAGGTCCAAAATAATGCAAATACAAAGCCTCCTACACCGCTGAGAGCCACTGTCACTGAAGGAAATCCTTCTGCTGGTGTTTCAAATAATTTGATCATACCGTGCATATATGTGGTCCTGTATACCTCTATGGCTTGAGCATGGTACTAACTCTGCCCAAGACAAGGGTTTGATTGCCAACGGGACCTCCTCTGTTAAAAAGCAAGCGCTTTTTTTTTTTGATAAACTCAAAAATACATGGTGCTCAAGCTAAAAAGTCCCTGAACAGTTCCTGAACATTTTGGAGATAAAAGGTTTTCACCCAACAGTGATGATACGACGATACGATAGTGTTTCCCCTACCATTGCCTTGGAGTGGCGGCCCGCCCCGCCAACAGGGACCCCCGCCCCTCCTGAAAGACCCCCGAATGACCAAAAATGATGAGTTCTGGAAAAAAGGTACTATACCAGCATTTATTTTTTTTAATCGATACTTTTTTATTATGTGAATGACTATTTGATCTGGCTAATACTCGTCTGTCTCTTTAAGCACGACGCTGACAGCAGTGACGTAGCAGGAAACAACCCTGACTGAGTTTGTAATATGAGCTGCAGCAAGCTGGAGCGAGTAGAGAGCGGACCACTTTCTCCTTTTGACTATAGACTTGAAGAGATGGCAGCAGCACCAGCAACGCCTACATTTATTGACAAAGAGGGGCCCGAAGTGAAATATGGAGATATTTCAGCTTTAAAGTGGATGAAAAAGGCAAGTCCCTAAACACAGCAGCACCGCTGTGTAAGCGCTGTTTTAAAGTGTCTCGCAAAGGGAGGCAACACTTCAAACCTGCCAAACATCTGTCGCACAAACATCCAACTTTTCAAGGAATTCAAAGACCGACAGGTGATAGTTGACTAGTTAACTCCCCTGTTATGTCCATGAAAACAATACAGAGTGATTGAAAAGTGTCTCTGCAGTAGGCTACAGTATTTCCCACAGGTTGACAATTTACTTGTAGTGGTGGCTGCCTGCACTCATGTTACAAGTGTTGAGCAGTTTTACACATCTCAGATTAAAAAGTGTTAGGCTACCGTTTACAAATACCGTTAATAACACGTGCCAGTTTGGAGCAAATTGTAGAATTTGAAGTTTCCCTTTAGTTTTCACAGCGGGAGACTGTCGGATTGAGTACAGTGCTGCTGGTCTACTGGTCTGTGATGCCAAATGACAGACATGACGTGATGCGCACATTAGGCCAATTAGAGTGCACCACAGATGCACCACTGCAGTAGTAATGTACATATTCATACAAATCTATTTTGTATTTTGACAAAGAGAAGTTCAGAATTAAGATAAAGCTCAATGGCTGAGTTGACAGTTTTCTTGACTGAGAAAAAAAAAAAAGATTACACAGCCAAGATTGAACAGTTTGCAATTATGCTGCTATTTTAGTTAACACAGATTATTGTCATTTTACCTTGAATGCCATTGCTTTAATTTATTGTATTTATTTTTCTTATTGTTCTAAAAGTTTGTGTTTTGACTGAAAACATTGTCCAGGTTTGAAATAAAGCACAATAATGGCATTTGACAGTGTTTCCCCTTTTTTTTTGGAAAAGTATCGAGTATCGAAATTCATGACTTGGTATCGAAACTTACATTTTGGTATTGTCACAACACTAATTTGACGAATTGACAACACTAGTAGTTTCGGGGGGCTACCACCCCCTCTGAAAAAAATCCTAGGGGAAACACTGTTCCAAAATCGCCATTTTATGCTGTACTAGCCAAATTACCATGGCAAACAGTGGAAGGACTGTTCTATCCATTCAAGTTCTGTGGCGGTAAATGGTTAAATCTAAATTTGAAATCTAAAATTGCACTTTGAGTTGCTAATGTTCTATGCTAACTAGCTAGCTAGCGAGGCTGGAGAATCTGCATTGTCATTCCCTGCATGTAAGGAGGCTTTTTGCCTTTTGTTGCTGGGCTGCGATAAGATATTTCAGTAACACTATCTGTAGTGGCCACCAGTAAGAAGACTGTGGTTGTACTGGTCAGCTCCCAGTATGAACGTGTGAAAGTGAAGCAGGGTGTTGCTA
>OMLI01094650.1:13091-39394 GCA_900302605.1 Rondeletia loricata
CACGTCCCTGTTTAACAGGGTAAATCTGACAGGATGGATTGTCTCAATACCGCGGGGAGAGTGGGTCGGAACGGCGGTAAATAAATAACCAATGACAGGGAAAGAAAATATTAATATCCATAAGAGTTGTGTCAGGGTGGCGGTCTGCATGGATTCCCCCAGCGTGTTTGTTATTCACAGGCAGCCGGAGACTGGGAATGGGACCAGCCCTGTTTGTTAATTTGGTCTGGGTAATATTTCAATAAATCATCCTCTGACAGTGGGCTAGTGGATGCATCGAGGCTGGACCCAGAGGAGCTGCCGTACACTTAGGCATGGCTTTGTTTGTCGATGGGCTGCTCTGTCTTGACTGTGCGAGGGGATTTGACGCCTAATGATTTTAATCTGAAAGTATTTCCACAGGGCGCGGTGCATTTTGTGTTGCCGTCGATGGTTCGGGGTAGAGTTGTTCTCGGTAAGGTTAGATCGATACGGGTCTCTGAAGGTCGATGTTGATATTTTTGGATTGAAGCTGATATTTTGTGCCGATATTCAGTATCTTTAAATTTGACCATTTTCATACCCCCAAAAGTTCTAAAATAT
This sequence comes from Rondeletia loricata, assembly GCA_900302605.1. NCBI lineage: Eukaryota > Metazoa > Chordata > Actinopteri > Beryciformes > Rondeletiidae > Rondeletia > Rondeletia loricata. The sequence continues at coordinate 13,674 of OMLI01094650.1, forward strand.
TATAATAATTCAGTGTTTCCCCCAGAATTTTATTCTTGGCAGGGTGGAAGCCTGAAACAGCATTTAGACCATCATGGGACACTACAATTCTTCATTGAAACCCAGGATAATAATAATAATATATACCGGTACTGTATTTATGCATACTTGTGTGGAATTGGTTCTAATGTCACAATTCAGGTTAAAGGAAAAATCCACCCTCAGATACCCTTACACTGTTGTATATCATCAATCTGTGATGTTCAAAGCATTCCAGGAGTTATTTTGTGATAAAGTGTTGTAATTGACTTTTTCTGTGTACCCAAAATAAGGTGCATCACCAATAGCTGTTTTTTTTTACAGTGTCAACGTGTTTTAGGGGGGGTTTTTCCAAGAGTTTCCCATAGACAACCAGTGTAGTATTGATCAAACTGCATCATATCCATCATATCAGAGGTGGATGACACTGACTGGACCAGATCTGATCTCTAATAAAATCCAATATCTGCCCCATATATCAGTCTAAACCTAGCTGTTGATACCTCCTGCACAATGACACCTTTGGTTGCTTAAGAAAGAGGGGAAATGTTTGCCTTTGCTCAAGGACTCGTAGTTGCTGCAGGGATTGAATCTAGAACCACTTGGTTATGAAACAATCTCTCTGATCACTAGACCACACAATACAATACCTTTTGGTTTCCCAGCCACATTGGTGCTTTAGCTTATTTGGTAGGGCAGCGGACTGTCATGTATGTGTGCTGGATTCCGGCGCCATTTTCGATTCTTCTTATCGATCTGATTCTTTATCGATTCCCTTATCGATTCCTACTGTCTAAATTGTCAGGGGTAAAAGACAATATACAGCTTTAGTGGAGTTAATTTTGTTTTATTACTCAGGAAAGACATTGCTGTGTAGAGTTACTTTTGTCTCAGAATTACTTTTCAAAACAGCTGAGGCACATTTTGCATAATGCCTTACTTGAGAGAACAAAATACAAGAAGTAATTGGAGGTCAACATCACTGAACAAAAACAAAATATTTACAGCTGTATTTAACACTTTATTGGGCCGTTCAAGCGCGCTCCACGCATAATGACATTATTTCCGACAGCATTTGAAAGCAGCATCTGCTTGCTGCTGTTGGCCGGGTGCAGAACAAATGCATAAAATCTAGGAGATAATGAGGTAAATAATGGACTTTTGGACCCACAGTGCAATTGTTTGGCTTCAGAACAGATTATGCTGCACAAGCTGTTTGGAGTCATTTTATGTTAATTTTGTTTGCTGTTTTTGGAAGTCTAAAGAAACCAGCTCCAGCAACTTCTGTTGTTTTGAAGAAGGCTGCCACGGAGCTGTGCTAGCAAACCCGCTGTATGTTATTTGGACATACAAACTTCACATGAGGATGAGGAGTCAAATGATGTCACTGTTTGCGATTGACAGCGCACAGAAAGGGTAAAAAAGGTGCAACATTCTTAATGATTGATAAGAGTAATCGTTAGTGCGACGGCTTATCGATTCCGGTGAATTAGGCAAGTTGGAACCGGGACTATATTGGAACTGGTTCTCAACACCGAGCCCTAAATATGTGCTTGTTTCTGTGCTGCTCCTGGTGAGATTTGCACTCACAACCTCTGCATTGCTCTGCTGGATACTGTCTTATAAGTACCATGCACTGACCAATTGCACCACTGGAGCCTCTGGTCATCTCGGCTGTCATTTTTTTAACTGAACGTTGATGTATAGATTTGATTCTACATTTCATCTTCTCAGTTAACTATGTGACCGTATAATGGCATGAACCCAGGTCCATTTAACTTTATAGGAGACCCATTTTATATCAGAAAATGTTTGACCAAAATTCACTTTTTTATTATTATTTAATATTTAATAACAACAAAATAATTTGACCCCTACTTTGCAGTATACCTTTTTAAAGCTCTGAATGCAATAATTAATCATCTATGAAGAACTAAAACTATCACCCACAATGTGACAAATGTTTTCTATGTTGAATCTCATATTCTGACTGACTACAGGCGGGTGTTTGAGTACTTCTGATCGGTGCAGCTGATTGTAGGTTGTTGAGACTCTCATACCCAGAATGCCACTGATTTGTCAGGAACAAGCTACAGTAGAACGGCTGCAAGAACACAGAAGCAGTAACAAAGTTGGCTTCAGGCTGCGCTGTAGGAACAAACCCCAGTGGCTGCATCTATTTCTTCTACATATCAGTTGAACAGATGGACTTTAAGGCTGCTGTGAATCCCCTTTAATTGGTCAGTGGGGAAAAGTTGCTGTTTCACGTTCTAACAGTAAGGTGCAGAAGTGTGTGTGTGTGTGTGTGTGTGTGTGTGTGTGTGTGTGTTTGAACTGGTGAGCAGTGGGTGGTGAGAACAGAACAGAGAAGAAACAGAATGAAACACCACGCTGACACCCAGAGCTTTGGATGTCATGATCATAGATACTGTTGCATGGGGTTAGAGGGACGGATGGAAGGACAGAGTTCAGAGAGCAGAGAGAATCTGATTGGTTCCCATTCTGGTAACACTTCACTTGTGCTCATAAGGCATCATAAGGGAATTATAAGCACATTTTGGTGCAATTTTACAGTCAATGACAGTATTAAAGCTGCACTAGGCAAGATTTCTAGGTAAAAATCCAGCCCTCTTTTCAGCCTTAAACCACAAAGTGGGGCTCCAACAGAGAAGAGCGTCCCATCCTCACTAATTGAGATGCTGTAGATTCACCCTGTTTGCCCAAATTAAAGTCTGGTATTGGTATCGACACTTCTCCACACAGGAAGTGACGAATCCAAACTACTTTGACGAGGGAGGAAATGAAATAAGAGATTGGATGGAAGGAGGAGGTGGCAGAAAGCAGAGAAGGCCCGAGTGATGGACAATACCAATTAGCAATATCAATTAAAACCATAATTAACAACAAAGACAAAGGCAAATACCATTAGGGGAACATTTGCGTCGCTCATCATACAAAAAGAGCGTCAGATTACAACATGAGGCTGTGAAGATGTTTACACGCGTCTCTTCTTGGGGTTTCTTTGACGCTGGTCTCCACTGAATACGCAGGTTTACTCTGGTTCTCCTAGTCAAGGACAAATAATAGTGCAGCCGTGGCCGTTCCATAGGGACCTGTTGTATACAGTATGTGACAGTATGGAATACAATCTCACACACAAAGAGCGAAGGCCCGTGGGAGTTGGAGTTTGTTCAGTGTGATGGGATCTAGAGGCTTTATGCTGTGGTCTGCTTGATTCTCTGTGTGTTTGTTGATGTGGCGTTGCTCCTCGGGTCGCCGACCCCTCTGTATGTAATGCCTGAGGGACGGGCGCACAAACACACTGATGCATATAGACACACTGATGCATACACGCGCACACACACACACACGGGAAGGCAGCATCGGTCATAGTTCAGATGAGGACAGTCCCAGAGGTCCGTCCCTGCAGCTTCTTATGTGTTTTTCCCTAAAAGCGAGCCAACTTCCTTTTTCTCTTTAACGCCTCCACAGTCCACAGTTACCATGGAAACGCAGTTTGGCATGATAGCTTTAACCACAGAGAGTAGCATCTCCTGCATGTTTCTCTTTTCTCCCCTGTTATTGAGGGAGAAGTATTTTAATTGCCTAGGTTTAAAGGAAACAGGTTTAAAGGAAAACAGGATACAGAGAGAGAGAGTGGTTGCCAGCCGTCGGTGTAGCTGTCTGTATCTGTTTAGAGGAAACATGAAGCACCATCTGTCTGGCCTGCTGGCTGGCTTCACACTGGTCCATCCATCCAGCTATCCATCTATCTATCTATGGACTCAACCCTCACCCTTCAACTTCAAGTGTACCAGCCACTAAACCTAGACAGAAATATGATCTTATGGAGAACCGATATGATGCTTTAAGTGTACTAAGAAATGGAGACGTTGATTTCTTTGTTTCTTTGAATAGGGTGCGACATGCGATATGGGTTTTTGACATCTGATCTAAGCTGCCAATATAATATTTTGTGCCAATATTCAGTGTCTATACATTTGACAATTTTCATGTCCAAAAAATCCTCCAGAATTTTGTTTCTAGTCAGGGTGGAAAGGCCTCTGGAGCATTTAGACCATCATGGGACACAAAACTCTCCATTGAAAGCCAGGATGATAATAAGTGTAATGATAACTCAAACCCTAGTTTGACTCACGCATGTGTGTATGAGGTCTGTATTTAATAGTGGTAATCCTTTATCTGATGATGCACTTGATTTGACTCAGTGACAGAGACGGGACAGTAAATACAGTAAGTCATCTCTCGCTCTCTCTTTTCCCATCTTTCACACATACACACATACATATACGGTAATTGTAGAGATGGTGGCTACTGGAGTACCTGTACCTGCCATCAGAGAGAGATGGAGGGAAAGAAAGAGAGAGATAGAGGTATATCCAGCCACACTGAGTCTTTATTCCCTCGCTGGGAACCACAGAAGCAGGCTTACAGGGTAATTATGAAATACTGAAAGCCAAATGTCTGTCCTCTAACAGGGGATTTCTGCCATGAGGAGAGAGTGTGTGTGTGTGCTGCTGCTGCTGTTCAAACAAGGAACTGTCAGAACATTCCCATGCTTACATTATTATTAAACCTTTATTTAACCAGGTAAAAGTCCCATTGAGATTCAGAATCTCTTTTACAAGGGAGACCTGACAAAAACCACACACACACACACAGAAATGCACACAAGCACATAGATCCAGGAAACACACACACAAAGAAATGCACACAAACACACTGACAAAACCACAGATCCACCACTCACACACAACCATATTGTGTTTCTCTTGTATTTTGTTTCCTGGCTGCCCAAACTCTTAATATGTGTGTGTGTGTGTGCGTGTGCTTTTCCATAGGTTTACACACAACTGAAGACCGATCCAGAAGCCTCGTCCGCCTCGCCGTCAACCTATTGTAAGTTCAGACAACATTGCAGAGTTTGCTCTCGCTGTCATTTTTATCTTCTTCTCCTTCTTTTTCCTTCTGCTTCTATAACCCCATTCAGACTGGATTAAGATTACAGGATAACGAGGGAAACAAAATATTAGCCATGCTCCTCTGTCACTTTACTCACCACTCCTCAGGATTTTTAGCCAATGTGAAACTGCAGATGGAGGGGAGTAGTTTGGTTAGACAATCCCATACAGCTTTAGCTCAGTTTACTCTGGAAGATCAGATGTAAAATGCTAGAGACTGACAATCTTCTTGGTGATGGTCTCGTTTGTCTCACCATTACAGTTTTTTTTTCAATCGCTTTGGCACTAGTTTCAGAACCTTGATGTCATTTTTCAAAACTCAAAACGGTCACCACTTGTAATACAGGCTGTCCAACCTTCAAAACATTGCATATTCATATCTTTAAAGAAACCTTGCACTCACAGAATCATTGGTTCAAACCGATTTATCATGAAATACCATAGGGACATTTCTTTAGATCACCCACACACAAGATACAGATAGTTTCACTGTTAAGTTGTTTGTACAATCCTTAAATATTGAAGTATAAAATACTTCATATACGTCTCAATATGGTTCTACATAGAAGGAGTAGTAGAGAGCATACAAGAGACACTGTGGAATTATTGAACAAAATGAAATGTATTTATGAAATACAATCAAAACATAGGTTTGTTTGACTAACAACAAAAATAATAATAATTAAATATTTCCATCAACCCTGTCTTGTGGATTTGGCCACAAGTTTTCATCCACATCACAATGGATGTTTTCATTCACCAAACATCGGGGGATTTTCAATGATGTGCTGTTGGATTTCACGAAGGCAAATGTCATTTCTGTCCCGGACCAAATTGACCACAGCCCGCTCCTGTTGGTCAGTCAGAATTCAGCCTCTGCCTCCTCCAATTGGCCTTGTCTCAATTCTGCAGGGAAAATGAAGAACACATTCAGTCACATCACCTACTCTGTGGCACGCAGTGGCATGCAATACGCAGTGATTTGACAATTGAGAGTAATGTATAGTGCATGGTGAAGACTTACCGGTTCTCATGGCGGAAAGTTCTGATGATTGAGGCAACTGTTGATCTTCTTTGGTTGGATCATTGTAGCTGCCTCAATCATTGTCATGCCACAATTTATAACATGGTCTACAACTATTGCCCTGATTTCATTGGACACTCTTTGCCTTTGCTGTCTTGGTCCGTGGCCTTGTCCTCTACCCACACCTCTCAAACGAGGCCCATGGCCACCTCTCAGAAGGGGTACTTGTCCCCTGCCATCCCTTTGTCCTCCTCCTCCTCCTCCTCCTCTCACTGCTCTATCCTGACCTGGATCACCTGCCTGCTCCATGTTGTTGCTATGTTGTTGTAGGTGGATACTGATCCTTTTATACTCTTACTGTACTGTGTCTAGAGTTTTGAAAAATGAGCACAAGCTTGTGATCTAAGTGTCAAAGCGTTTGTAAAAAACGGTAACACATGCATTCAAATGTGACAAATAGGACCGTGCTGGTATTGTACAATTATTGTTGTGGTCTGCTCTCCTTTCATGCAATGCAACTGTGAGGGAAAATCTTTTCAATTATTTGATTTGTAGGACGTTACTTGACCACCGTTATTTGTGGTGTCTGTGTCATACTCTATAAAAAGAACAAGTGAGGCAAGATTGAATTAACGAAATGATCCAGCCATGTAATGATGATGATGATGATGATGGAGAATGCTTCCTAATTGTCTGTTATTGTGTATGGTTGCCAGTGGGATGAGGCAAGAGAGATGTTCGTACCACAAGGCGTATCAACCCTAACCACTGGCTTGTCACCCTCTCTGCAGCATTGTCACCCTGTTGTGGTCCGCTACAATAGACGAAATAACTCTTCCGTTACACAGCTACATTAGAACTGGAATTTGTTGAACAAACTGTGGGGCTGACTCGGAAAACTTTATTGTGTGTCCACAGGGTCCGTATTGCTGCGTTCTTTACCAAGGTGAAACAAATGGATAATGTTTTTTAACACTTTTATAACTCTGTAGTGGCAAATTCTACGTGGTCTGAAATGATTATTCCCGGTGTCTTTTACTGAAAAGTGCAATGACCGCAGTCCTTCACAACCATAGCCGGGAGGTTGAATGAGGACAACTTCAAGGTTGTTATCATTTCGGTAAGATGATCATTTCTCCCCCAGAGATATGCAGCAGAGTACAGTAGAGGCTCTAAAAAAGGTTCGCAGAAATGTCCAAAAATGTACTTCATCACTTTTTGTTTTGTGTTTTCTTATTTCCTCATATCTATTAAGTGTCTGCGGCTCATTTTAATGCAGTACAATAAAGTACAATATGTATTTAGAATAAACAAATACATTCAAACTGTTGTGTTTCGTGTCTTCCTCATCCAGAGTAGCATACATAGGTTTTATTGATATGGTGAGATTTGAGTCCATGGGTATTTGCATAATAACCTAGTGTATGCCATTCAGAGGAAGTATCAAGGTCAGACATATGCCTCATCTCTCCCACCATGGCTGCTGTCTTACGGGACTCATCACAAATCACAGTTTATTGTCAGATGCAGAAGGCTTTGCATCCCAACGTGTTTCTTATATTCTCATCTGTCAATGTGCATGAAGAGGCTAAGCTCTCCTGCCCAAGGCCAGAGGCTATAAATGAGAACAGCCCCATCTGTCAAAGAGTAAAGCCAACTGCTGGGCTCAGGTTGCTGTGAGTGGCTGCAGCCTCCCCCGGACCTCTGGACCCCCCCACCCCAGTTAACCCCTATTGCCACCACCACTGATAAGATCAAGGTTGGACTTGCATGTGCCAGGTCAAAGACCTCTAATCCAGGCTAATTTTGAAAAACGGGGATAGACTCTAACTAAAATTAACACAAAACCATGCTTGGTATGTTTACGCTATATTTGATATTAAAAAGTATTTCAGTATGCTCACCGAGTGTGTCTTCATTAGCTGAGCCCTTTTGGCTTTCTTTTACAGATTATTGCAAATACGCAAAATTGCTTCTTTGCTATCTCAGACCATTGGGAAAATATTATCCTGGTTTGTTCACTATAGGCAGGATTTTCAAACAACTAGAAGAAAAAGAAAGATTAGTAAATGAATCAATACTGATTACCAGAACAGCCATTGTTGGTGTTTGACAGCTCAGGAACACATACAGTATTAGGATATGCTAGAAGCACATGTTCCTATGTTCACTGTTTAGGATAGGACCAGACTCTTCATTATGCTGAAACAGTTTGGACTTCTGCTTACATATTCAAATTGATCGACATACTTTTTGTTGACTATGCTTCTCTGTTCGTTCTACCTACTGTACTGTATACTCTCTGGATGTAAGGTTTGAATCTTGTATCTTTTTGTTTGAAGTCTGGGGCAGCTGCCAATGAGCAGATGGTGGAGGAAATGGAGACACCTCTTTTGGGGATACAATTCAGCTGGTTAGCAGCACAGAAGATCTAATTGTGCCTTCTAAGAGGACATCACAGAAGGAAGAAAGGTATTGGGAAGGCCTTTGAATTATTCAGGATGTGACATAATTGTATTATATTGTTTACTAACCTTCTGTTTAGCCCATTTAAAATGTAGAAAGCTGCATCTGACCACACTTGTTAGTCAGTATGTGCATAATGCATAGCACTTGCTGTTGTCTTTATCCATCTACAGGCTGTACGTTTCACATCAGGAAAGCACAACATTATAAAGAAGTCAGGACCAGTGATCTCTACCGCTCCAGTGGTGTTAGTGGTCTCGCCACTCAGATCTTCTGTGATCACAAATGACAACTCAGAAACATTTGGTGGCTGAAATATTATTAGAGCAATTATCAAGCACTCATTGGACTTCACTCCCCACAGCATTCGCTGTGACCTTTCTATTTGTAGACAACACAAACCAGAAAAGTAACAAAGCACCAATCTGTCAACCCCACTGCTCTGAGTTTTGCCAAATAATGCTACCAATGCAACCAGACTTCTGTGCTATGTTAGTTGCCCAGGAATAAGGCAGTAGTTCAGTAAGGCTGAATATAATGCTAATAATAATTCCAATGATGAAAACAGAAAGCCCACAATTTCAATGAATGCAAAAGAGGTCATCGTGCAGCAGAAAATGATTATGTGCCGTCTGATGACAGGAGAGTTTTGTCTCTGATGGTGACAGTGTTTGGCGTGACATCAAAGAGGAGTCAACCGCATTTGGCAGAGCTTCAAAGCAAGGCTACAGCGAGAGGCAGGGAGGGTTTTGAAGTCAACTGGATGGTCAAGTGCTTGGAAAATTCCACCATCACCTTGCCTCTGCATGTCTGGGATGCATCAGAAACGTGTGCGTTATTAATGCATCGACTACACGTGTACCTGGCTCATGCAATTACTGTCAACTATGTAGCAGCTAATACAGTAGCTATTAGCTGCATTACATTCATCGGCTTGCTGTGTTCCCAGACTATTATCCAGTTGTCTGAGTTGCCATTATTATGGCACTTCATCTCCCATTCTTATTGGTGTGCAAGGTGTTGGCATACTCAAGAGGGAAGCTATTTTTCAAGTTAACACTTTTTTGTACTCACCCATTTGGCTATGGTCTCACCATTATGATATTGTTAAAAGAAAAATCTTTGGGTAGGCAGCATTTTCCACTTGGCTCAAATGGGTGATAACTCAACAAAGCCAAGGCTGAGGCTTGATTTATATTACGATACTTTACCTTGTTAGTCTTAGTCTAAGTTGCTTCACACTCCTCTGAGGATGGTTTTGTCTGGCAGGGGTCCGTGTGAAGCAGGAAGACTTCACTTCAGTGAAAGACTAAACACACAAGGGATCACAGGTCTGGACAAGAGCTGAGTCTGTCTGAAAGTCAGGTTCCCAGAAGCTTCAATAAAAGAGGGGGGTTCCGGTTATAGTTTAGAAGCACAGATTGTGTTTGTGTTGCAAATACAAGCTTTTTAGTTCTGCATTGTTGTTTCCAGTTTACGGTTGTAGCTCAGAATATCTGAAGGCTCAATAAGCTGTAGAGCATGATGTAAAAAACATAAATAAATAGTGATAAAAAGTCAACTGTTCGGATACAGGATATCTCAGGGGTTTACATAATAATAATGGAAGTTGGTCTAACATTTACCTTTGGATGTTTGCTCCGCTCATACAGAGTGTTATTGTTTTCAAAAACAAGGGGTGAGGGGAATTGCAACAATAGCAACAGAGCAAGAGCCACCACACTGTTAACCCTGCACAGCGCTTAACAATGTGGCACTATTCTTCCTTTCGAACAGGAAGTAACCTCAATGTGCCTTTCCTGGTCACAACTTTAAATTAAAAATGCAATAAATAAATGGGATATTAAACGGTGTGACCGGAAATTAACTCCTTACTTTCCCACCAACCCCTTGAGGATAAACTGGTGCCACCCTCCGTGTCTGAGGCAAACTCTCTGTTTTCATCTGTTTGAAAGTGACTTGCTTGTATGTCACCTAACCTTATTTTCTAGATGCTGAGCTCATGCACATTATTTAATCTTGTATTGCACTGTCTAGTGCTTTTCAAAACATTCAAAGTAATTTTGAGTTATATTTCAGAGGAAATATTAAACATTAGATCCTGATTGTAATAAGCAACTGAAACAACTCTGACTCATTTCTCTCTCTTCCTGTGCCAAAATGATGGAGCTGAATCAGATACTGTAACTGCTTTATATCAGATGAATAGATCATACTCATACACACACACACACACACACACACACACACACACACACGTACACACGCATATATTACATTTGTAGCTCTGACTCCGGAGCTCTGACTCCAGAAGTTGACATTAGTGTCAGTCTTCCTTAATGGTAAACCAAGGAATTTTCCATGGAGTTGGGTTGAGGTCCAGTTTTTTTCCTCTATCGTGTCTCTACAATAGAAGGGGAGAGGTAGAGTTGTGGAAGGAAAGACAAGCATTACCGTCATGCCTAGTAAAAATCTTTCCACTCTCTCAAATTCATTTTGGATACCTCATTTGTTAATCACAAAGTACATCCTGGTTGATATGGGTATTGTACTCTCAGTGTAATGAGTAGTTTTAAGAAATATCAGTCTGTTATGATGTCATTAAAATTAGCAATTAAAAAAAATTGTCAAATGTGTTTCTATGTAGCTGTGGTCAGGGAGGAACCTCCATCATACCGGCAGTGGACGACGTGACTGGCCGATATTTAATAAAAGGCCATTATATCGGTCTAATCCTACTACCAAGAGTGGAAGAGTGGACCTGACATTATGAAGACCAAGGAGATAGATACAGTGAAAGAAGACAGGATGAGGAATGGATGAGCAAAATGTGTGTCAAGAGTGTGAAAGAAAAGAAAGGGTGCTAATCCCTATTGCGCTGGAAAGGACGCAGGTCCGGGCGGCTGGTTAGTGTCACAGCTAAATAGATGGTAAGGCCTCTGACGTGCATCAACAGGGTCGCTTCAACACATATTCAGCTCCATCTGCCCACTGGGCCTTTGCCAATGCTCTTTTTCCATATCACTGGAGCGTTGTTAATACTCTCTCAGAGGGATGGACAGATTCTCTAATAAACCAATGTTTTGCGAGCCATTTTCCTCCTTGAGTTCTAACACAGCTGTTATAATTCTAGTTCAAGAGCATAATACCATAATCCTAACACATTGTTGTAATGACATGATCTCTGTTACTGTTAAACTTCTTTTCTCAAAATGAAACTGCCCCATCTGCTTCTTATGCCAAGGGACATAGCATACATCTGATTATCCATTGACATTTTATTGAAAAAAGAACCATATAATAGCATGTACAATAACAATAACAATAATATTATTAATACAAAAATCTGTACATTCTGTGGTTTTGCAGTACATGTGGAAGACTGATACAAAATAACTGCAACAGGGAGGGATGTATTTACACATGTAGGAACTATGTAGCCTAAAGGCCTTCCGTCGTTGTTTAAAAAAGATACAGGATATACATTTGTTTTGATGCAAACTCTTGTGCAGTACACCTTCATATGCCAGGGCTACAGTACATTTGGCTTTGAACTATGCTTTTCAAATCTTACATTCCCAAGTAAAACAAAGCATTAAAATGGAGAGTGAAAAATCGAGTAGTATTGATAATTAAGCAGGCCAATCCATAGCCTGCACACATGTATACATGCATGTAGAGCAAAAAGGGATAGTTGCATCAACAATGTACAACTATTTCACTCAGACAAAATAATTGGCTTGACTTGATATTTTTGCAGCATCGCCTACGTGAGATTGATGAACAGACTTCTCATCATTTTCAACTCCTGGCAAAAGAGACAATTTACAATATTGCCTTCAAGATGCATCGTGAAAGACTACTGAAACTGTAGAATGTTGATATCCGTTCATAACACTGTATTAGACATGAGAAAGGAGATAAACCTTCTAATTTTCTTTGCACAAGAAGTTAGAAGTTTGATTTATTTCACAATTTAAAACCTGTGTTATGGGTTTGGCTTTGAATATCGACTTTTTTGGTGACACTTCACTTCAAGTTGACCACCTACACATTGTCCAAACATTAGTAGGCCTACCTCTGACTATTTCTTAGGTCAGCTAATACTACAGAAGATGAAGCAGTATGTGATGCTAGTTCACTGCTCCATATAGCCTGTGCCATTGTGGTTATAAATCTTCACTTTTTGACTTTTTGACTCTGTTGTTAAGGCTTGATGAAGTGGCTCAAGATAAGTATTATCAATGTAAATGATAACTGTACACACATTCTTGAAAACAAAACTTTTTCTGCTTAATTCAAAACTTCTAAACGTTCTACTCACGTCTGTACCAATCTAAGTAGGTGATGTTTTAAAGAAACACGTAACTATGATAATAATACTCTTTGGCATTGGTTGTCAAACCTATAAAATGCAACATCATAGCAGCACTTTAAAGAACATTCAAATTCTCATATTACCCACCTCTTAGTTTAAATTAATGATCTCTTTCATTTTGATGCCATTAATACTACCCTGCTCAATTCCTTCACATAAACAGGCATGCTTCTATCAATTTGACCAGCAATGAACAGCCCTTCAGCTCAATGACTGAAAAGGATAAAGTACAAGAACAGGCGCTCTCAAGTCATACAATTAGTCTGTTTATTCCTAATAGGCTTTATCATTCTGCAAAGTTAGCTACAAGCTGATGTAAATATGTTGTATTGTCTTTAGAACTTCCTTCCATACACAATGTACTGGAGCTACAATTACCTTCTTTTGTTTAGAAAAAAAAAGATAATTAGGCTTTTTATATGTGTAACTTCTGCTATGAGACCAGCTCATGAACGGTAAACCTACTGTACCTTATTTGCTTCAGACATGTATGGAAGTTTTAACTGAGACAAGACTAGGAAATATCTAGGCTATTAAGCGAGCATCTATATATATTAATTTGCTTTTAGCGTTTGTTTTGTTACTTTTGTTACTACTTTCATTTATTTTCTTAGGCTACATCAAGATTTCCTTTGAAACCCTCACAATAGCAATAAGTCTACCTCGTTTATTCCTGACTTCCTTGACTGTATTCAAACCATTGTAGTTTTAAAAAGTAAGATAATTTGTATGTGGCCTTTGAATAAATTAGGAGAGTACTGACTGGAGAATTGGTGAGACACCCAAATCTTGGACTAAAAATAATAATTTCAACATTGTATAAACTTTCTACCTGATTTTAGAACTCTAAAGTACATTCGCCCACGTATGTGCAAATTAGCAAGGAAAAAGTATTTGGTTCTCAATGTGAAAGTGTCAAAGAGGGCTTTTTTAAATTTTATTTTTTCTCACTAGTTTCTGTGCATTAAGGATATATTTTGTAGCAGCACTTGAGAACATAAAATTATAAAACCACCATTCTTAATACATCTTGTTCTTAAAATTTGCTGGACAGAGAAACAGAGACATGCCTGCAATTTTCAAGTCATCTCAACAACCCCTTCCTCTATATTATCTTGCAGACAATCGACACTAAGCACACATTCGTGGGGACTTCATGGAGAATTCTTCCTTCAATATGCACGTGGTTCATAGTGCTGTGTTTTGTCATACTGCATGTTATTAAAGTTCAAATAACTTACATACAAGTCCTCAACCTAGCCCCTTCCCACAGCAGTACCGTCAGCTTGAACTTGTCCTCTACCCAAGGCCCAGCTCAGCTCATTGTGCCTTTCAGAGCAAGAGGTGATTTTAAAATCTGTTATGTGAGGTCTGACGTCTACACAGTCATATTTCTGATTCTCGTCTCAGAGGCCGGGGCTCTAGAGGTACAGTGGCTTGGCTGTGTTCAGTCTCTGAGATATTGTCTGTCTGGGTGCCATCAGGGCCAACGCTACCCCCGTTCCCTTCATCTGTGTCCTCCTTGTTTTCCAGTGCCATCTCATTTTCATAACAGAAGGAGTTGGAGTTTGAGAGGATGTATTTTTTCTCTGCAAGGTCTCTGGCACTGCACAGCGGGGTGCTCGGCACCTCATATGTCTTATGGAAGCGAGAATAGTCCACCTTGTAGTAGTTCTTCTCTTCGAAGAGCACGGGCTCAAATCGGTGACCCCAGAGGATCTCGCTGGCTAGGTAGGAGCTGCGGCACTGCGTGGTCATGGCAGTGGCCTCAACCATGCCCTCCAGAATGACCACTATCTCAAACTCAGAGCTCTCCAGCTCCTGTTTACTTATGTCATAGAAGGGACTGTCCTCATTAATCTCATGGACAATGGTGATGGGGGAGACCAGGAAGATGCGGTCAACTCCACTGTCAAAGCCCACATCTATGTCCATCTGATCAAGGGGGATAAACTCTCCCTCCGCTGTGGTGCGGGATTTCAGAAGCTGCGCCCGCACATGTGCCTCGACCAGGTGGCTCTTCCTCAAGTTGCCCACACGCCACATCAAGCAGAGCTTGTTGTCTCTCATGGCCACTGTGGCATTATGACTGAAAACCAAAGTTTCGTTCCTCTTCTTGGGCTTTGCCATCTTTGCCATAACAGCACCGATGATGAAGGCATCAATAATGCAGCCCACGATGCTTTGGAAGACCACCATGAAAACAGCAACCGGGCACTCATCTGTCACGTATCTGTAGCCATAGCCAATTGTGGTCTGAGTCTCAATGGAGAAAAGGAAGGCAGCGGTGAAACTGCTCACATTGGAGACACACTTCTGGGCATCATTTTCTAAGTCCCCGTGGAAGATGGCCACCAGCCAGAAGACACAACCAAAGAAAAGCCATGATAGGAGAAAGGCGAGGCAGAAGATGATGAACATCCATCTCCAGCGGATGTCCACGCATGTGGTGAAGATGTCGGCCAGGTAACGCTGACCCTTTTCACTCACGTTGATAAACTGCACGTTGCAGTGACCATCCTTCTTCACAAATCTGCTTTGAGGACGGTGCCTTGTGTGCACCTTGCCCTTGCCATTCCCATAGCCATTGGGTACTGCCATAGTGGCAAGCTTCATGCCGTCCTCCTCTGATGACACAATGCTATAACGGTTGGCTCGCACACTTCCCATCACCTCTGTCTGGGAGGGCTGTGCTGCTTCTGCTTTGGAAAACAGTCTGAGTTTCTGGAAAAAGCGTTGGAGAAACAGTTTTGAAACACTTTTGGGGGACCAACTCAAACAGGAAATGGTGATGAAGTGAGGCGGGCTGAGGGGACGCCTCTTCGGCCTCGCTGGCCCCTAGATTGACTGCAACCAAGGAGAGGTTTGCAGGGCTGAGGATGAACTGGTCACTCCTCTTTCATCAGGTGCTTGGACCTCATCAATTACATATGCTATAGGAAACAGAGAAAGAAGACATCTGTTACACCACTTTCAAGATAAACCAAATTAATAATCTCCTTGTAAAATCATGATGAGGGCTGTTAATGAAGACATTAATAAAAAATAATCATTAAATGGACCAACAATTAAGTATCAACTTGTTGAACATGAACTATACTATCACCTGTCACGAATCATAACTTAATCACCCCTAACTCAGCAATGCGTGCAGCCTGAGAAAAGCCATCAAAAACGTTATACCCAAGGACAAGAAAAGCATGTCTTCTTGGGCCAACAATAACAATTCAGTTATGACAAACAACAGCAGTGCTATTTAACCCTACTCTGACTTTTCAACTTTCACTGAGAGAGGTCATGGTGTAATTGGACTCAGGTCCCGTTATTGGTCAAATAGACTTGTTTTTCTTGGCTGCACTACGTTGACTTGATAATTTCTCATTGGATTGTGGGTTACGGTGTTTCTATGGGATCCCACAAACTATTTCTTTGGACTTTTTCAGATTTTGCAATACTGTTGGATCAAATTTAAAACTTGAGAAAGATCAGATACACATATCATTTTTCTGACCACGTCATCTTTTGAATGACATACTGTAACCAAAGAGCAGAAAACGCACATGTATGCAACAGGAATTGTTAATCAACCAAAGCAACTTCCAATCAGGATAATTGTCACACAGCTTGTTTATCACTTTACATGCACACACTGGTTCATTATTAATGCCCATTTTCACATACAGTGCCTTCCTCAAATCAAGCAAGATGGAACATGTTTGACAGTGTAAGTTAATACTTGAGTGAGTGGTTCTTTTGTCCATCGTCACCCACCTTCTAGAAACGTATGAGGCGATTTTTATGAGGCGATTGTTATAAGGAAGCAGCATGACAGACAATTAATTTCTCTTTCAACTTTCATTTTGCCAAGAGCGGTGAGCTATGATATGTAATAAAGTCAGTATATTTCATCTGTTATTTTAAACAAACTTGAAATGAAAAGTGTGGGCTTTCTCTTTAGGTGTGCAGAAGAGATGCGTACAGCTTGTTGACTCACAGAGAGTCCTGAGGGATTTCATCTTCTCTCTGCTGCATAATGGCTGTCCTGTGAGGATTCTTCTGGCACAACTAAAACACTACTCATTAAAGCCCTGTGTCTGTTGTACACGTCCTAGACCTGGCTGTCCTAGCAACAAGCTCTGAAGTGACCTCACTTACAGTCTATTTTTTGATCTTAGAGTTTTGGAGGCATGAGAGTTCATGAGATGGAGCATGAGTCGGTAGGGAAAACTAGATTATTGCTCTTCACGCCTTTCACATATACGAAAGATGTACTGAAAAATGGTTTAGGCATTATGTCTATGAGACTTTTATTTCTACATTTTACATCAAATGGCACAATTGTGTTAATTGAGTTCAAAAGCAACTATGTCATCAAACTAGGAACTCATTTGCATGCATTGACAGTAATCTGTCATGATGCAATACTGTGGTAGGCACTGTGCATAATCTTTCCTCAGCTGGTAAACATATTTGATTGTAATTAGTTATGCCAATCAAGGGTAACTGTTTTATGAAGGATATTTTACAACACTGGTAATTAGGTTTACTGAAAGGGGACAGAGATACAAAATTATTTAATAAATACTACATCCCATATTCTTGCTTTAGAAAGCTTAATTAGATGCAGTCAAATGGGTGGCAACTCCATGGGTGATCAGGTTTTGCGTGAAAAACTGAAATAATTTAGAGGGGTGGAAATAAATAAATGAATAACAACAACAATAATAATAATGATAGTATTGATAATAATATTAATAATAAATAAATAAATACTAAAACTCAGTAGCGTAGATTGTAACGTTAAACCGTAATGGGTCTATGACTCTAACAAGAGAAACTCTGAGCTGCACTCAGAATGCAGCAAATGCCAGCGACAAATGTTAACAGGTGCGGGGAAAAGGGAACTGACTTCTGATGCAATCATCCACACACCGCTCGGAGACATAGGCGCGTTTCATTCTGTAACATCATGCCATTAGAAATTACTTTTAGTTGAAAATATGAAACGACATCAAATATGACCTTACTAAACTGCAACTTTTGGCGGATCTTTTGACAGTTGTGGCAGCAAAAGCCGTGCGTAAAAGTCAAGGAATCCACATGTTGAAGCCTCCGTGTTTACTTTTTAAAACTTGAGTAAAGTCCAGACCTGGACTGCAGATCATCAAAACTGAACGTAAACGATTGTTTTATGGCTACAAGATAATTATTTTGATATCTGTAAGCCTATGTCAACTATTTCAGCAACGCATCCATTCAGTTACGCACAGCATGCGCTACCCTGGAACCACTCGTTTTGTCAGATGACATATATTTGCTAGAATAGTGTGTTTGCTCCTCTGCAATACATCACCTTCACTTTCATGCATCAACATTAGGGCATTGCATCCCATGTGAAAGCATAATAGGACTAGGCTCTAAGAAGTTCCTTAAAATTCATGTTTAGTCTACCTGCTTCTCATTTGTGGACCGGCTGGGATCGGCTTGGTGAAATATATTCCAGACGTTTTGGCCTCTGCTATCCTCGGCGTTGTTTCCACGGGTTGTTATTTATTTAGGATGAACGAGATCAAGTGTGAAACTCCCTCATGTCTCTGAATGAGTGGTCTTGGTAATGTGCTTTGCGGAGAGTTCCCCCAAAGCAATTTAAATAGCATATACCGGCACGGACCGCCCTCTGGTCTGTGCCCAGCCAATGGAGAGATGGAGAGGGACGCGCACTGGTGAAGGGCGCAACTATACTGCGTTTTGTGAAATCGTGTGTAATGTTAATAACCGGGTGTGCTGATGCGAGTAAGGCACAACATGAAGTTAATGCAGAGCAATATGAAACTAAATGTCCCATGATACGTTTAATCCTAATCTGTGATGTGGATGTAGCCTAAATATAAAAGGTAGGTAAACTATGAACTCCAGCCTGATAAGGCAAACAACCACCAGTATAAACAAAAATCTATTATATGATCAGAAATGCATTAATTTATGCTTTCCCCCTTAAAAGACCCTTTCCTATATAATATATATATTACTACTACTTACTAGATATAACCAACTAAAATTTACATCAGGAAAAAACCTAAAACGGTGGGCAAACTGAATTTAGGTGGGTTTCCCCCTGCTACATCCCTGACCCGAACTAAAAATCCACATAGTAGACCTTCAGGTAAACCTGTTACTGGTCATTTTAAAATGCCCAAACTAGGACACGTGGGTACAACTGCAGGGATGATAGGCACTGGAGACTCATTAAACGCAAAACAATCCGTTTCTTCTGTCCCCAAAGGTGCAAGCAGAAACTTAGCTTTTCTTTTGACTCCAAAGACGCACATATTCAAATCTTCCGAGAAGCTGGCTTATGTCGCCCGTCAACACCTGCTGCCCACCGCAGTTAGTGTGCAATACAGCTGCCCATCACACATACTCATTTTAGAATAGGTTATAATATCTGTTGTTTTTATAGATCTTATTTTTTTAATGTCTGTATGGAAAATGTGTTCTGTCGGAAAGAATGACTCACTCATGCCTGTAGTGCCTGTATTATGATATGACTGTCTTTCTCCACTAAGCTATCAAGTTGCTTAGGATGTTTAGACTATGCATCTGTTGCCCTATAATTTTAGGTCAGTCTTTAGTTGTGTTCAGCAGCAGTTTCAGCGGGATGCCTTAGTGCAAGACTAAATTATTATACTTCTTACTAATTAATGATAAACATTAACCCACAACTACATCAATTTCAAAAAGCTTTTAAGCTGCTCTTTTTTCTTTTTTCTTTCTTTTTTCTTTCTTTTAGTACCCGCTATTTATAGTAGCACATATATTTAGTCCAAACCACCTGTGTCAGTGAACTGTGCGCACTGTGTGTTTGCTTTCTATGCCCAATTTACAGCAAGAGGGAGACGCAGCGGCCAGTGCTGCGTGTGAACCACAAGGTGGAGAGCTGGAGACTGAAATTAACCAATGATTGGCCCCCAGACAGTGCTCAGTGATGCTCCCTGCATGCAAGCAGCAGACAGCAGCAGAAGATAGAGGATGACGATATAATATGTTGGCCATGTGTACTTTTAATGTAGAAGACAAGGATGAGAATAATAATAATAATGGCAATACAATAATACATGAATAAGGACATCACCTTTTAAAGGTGCAATAAGTGAGATTTTTACTGCCCCATAGCACAAATGACCATAATATATCCATGGGGGTTGATAGGGTTGTTGATCAATACCAATGACTCATTGATTACTTCACCAGGTACTGAGATGACTGACTTTCAAAACTCACTTTCCTGCCCGTAGCCTGTTTTGGAACAAAAACTCCCCACCCATTGGAGTTTCAAGAACTCCCAATCCCCCCGCCCCACCTCCTGGCATTTTCAACTGCTCAACGATGGAGGACAATGCTATGAGTGACAGACCGCCATCGCAAAACATTTCATTCTCAAGCCAGAAAAGCAAATAACAAAACAGTATTATTATAACAGTATTTTGAAGATATATTACCTCTTCACTAGACATTTCTGTTTGATATCTGCTCTGATTACCTAGCGTACTCGTCTCTGTTGTGAAAATGTGACTTTATTATGTCATTTACAGGCCATCTTAAGCTGTTCCTACCGCAATAGAGGTCAATAAAAGTCATAAATTACTTAATGCCCCTGTAAGTCAAAAAGCTGTTACTGTCCCTCTGTTGAAAAAGCTGTGCCTACCTTGACAACTGGTACCTGAACTATATCATGAGCTTTATATTAATCTATTTTGCTTAGATGAGAAGGCTATGTAGTTTTAATGGAATTTAATGGAATTACACAACTATGCAATCACCATGAATCAAAACAACAAGAAGAAGAAGAAGAAGAAGAAGAAGAAGAAGAAGAAGAACAAAAATAAAAAGAAGAGGAAGAACATGGTGTTTGCATAGTGGTGGGTTATCACTGGATTTTTGTGCCAGCCATTGAATATCCATAACGAACACCATGTTTGAACACAAGGAGGCTTGTAAGTGTACTTGGTAGAAGAGCACCTTGAACCAAAGGTTAATGATCAACTGTACAGGACGTCTGGCAGAAGACTCAGAATTGACTCAGAATTGACCTTGTTCAAAAGCAGCTGCTTAGAGCTGTGGCCAAAGGGTGGTCGGTGCCTGCATGGAGGCGCCAGGGGTGAACAAGATTTTTCCTGATATGCCGAAGGTTACTGACATTATTGGGATGTTGTGGGTGACAAACATTTTCAATATTGCATGGATATCAGGAACAGTGCCTTTGGACAGGACAGCAGTTGTGGTCCTCAAAAAGGGTACTGGAGGATGTGTTCCAACTATTGAGGCGTCATGCTGCTCAGCCTTCCTGGAAAATCGATGCCAAGATGCTGGAAAGGATACTCCGGCCAATGGTTGAGCCTCAATTGCAGGAGGAACAACGCAGATTTTGTCCTGGTCACTGAATAGTAGATCAGCTGTCATGGAAGTTTGTTAAACCAGACTACACGTTTTGTGGATTTGAACCATGACCATGTCTCCTGAAGTATCCTGTGGGAGATGATGCTGTAGGAGTATGGGGTACTGGGGCCACTGTTGTGAGCCATTCAGTCCTTATAAGTTATGTTTGTATTCTTGGCATTAAATTAAGCCCGTTCAAGGTGGGCATCAGACTACAGATAAAGATGCGCATTGTCCCCTCTCATTTTTGTGATATTTATGGACAGGATATTAAGATGCAGCCGAGATCTGGAGAGTATCCAGTTTGGTGACATTAGGGTGGCATGCCTGCTGTTTGCAGATGATGATGTCCTTTTGGCTTCATTGGACTGTGATCTTTGACATGCATTGGAATGGTTTGCTGTCAAACGTGATGCAGTCACGGTGAGAGCATGGTTCTCTCCTGGGAAAAGGCGGCCTCTCCCATTCAGGTGGGGAGTGAGCAGCTAGCTCAAGTGGAGGAGTTCAGGTATCTAGGGGTACACAATGCTATCTTATTCACTAGTGAGGGTAAACGGGATCATGAGATTGACCATAAGATAGGTGCCATACTATGGTGGTAAAAAGAGAGCTGAGCCACAAAGCAAAGCTCTTGATGTACAGATCGATCTTCATAACAGTCCTCACCTGTGGTCACGAGCTTTGGATAGTGACTAAAAGAATGAGATCACAGATACAAGCAACAGAAATGAGGTCTCTCCGCTGGGTGGTTGGCCTCACTCTCTGTGACAGGGTGAGGAGCTGAGTGATCCGGAGGAACCTTGAAGTCGACCCACGCAACTGGGAGGAGACCCAGGACATGCTGGAGGGACTACATCTCCCAGCATGCCTGGGAGGAGGGGCGGGAGGAAGTTGCTGGGGAAAAGGATGTGTGGACTGGTCTGCTTGCCCTGCTGCCACGTCACCCTGATCCAGATAAGCGGCACGGTAATGGATGGATTACTTTTCCAGTAAGTCTGTTAAACAAGCTGTGATGTGTTCCACCTTGCAAACTGGTGCCTGAAATATATCATGAGGTTTTGATTGATTCATTTAGCTTAGATGAGATTACAACATGGTTTTCATGGAATTACACAGCCATGCAAATCAAAGCAACACAGTAGCACATGTTAAGGCAGTGTCTGTTTACTTGACATAAAAGTGACATTTCCGGTCGGAGCTTTTGTTCTTAGACAAGAAACATGATCCTTTTATGACAGAGTGGACACAATCCCCATCATTTGGCTTATTAGATGAGGGGAAGAGGCATACCAGACATTTGAGCATCATTTTATTTGAGTTGTTAATGTTGTCATTGTATTGGAAGCAATATTGTGCTGATATTTTATATTGTAAAACAATTTGAAACTTTGTTAAGAAAAGTGTGATGATAATAAAGTTGTTGTTGTCCTGTAATTGTCATATAACGTTTTTATATTTATTATTATTTAGTTTTTCTGATATAATTATTCAAGGATATAAAATACTATTAATTATTTTTCATTCACAAAAATCTAAGACAATAAACAGGCTTCATCACACAGTAATTACAGAAGTTATTTTATTTTTGTATGAGATGAGACAGATTGGGATTGCATGGCTTGGCTTTCTGGTAATTGCCATACAAATGGGATTCAGCCACCACAACTACTAAATGAGAGCTATAAAGGAAACTGCAATGTGTTCAAATATTTAGCCATAACATTTTAATCTTGTTTCATGCAAAATAAGGATGATTTTGCCCAAAATAAGAGACAATATTTGAGCTGCCCCTATGACTCCTATAAAAATAATAGAATACGCATTCAACAGACTGTCAAAATTCACAATGTTCAACAAAGCAAAAAAATAGAACCATACAGCAATGTACTCAATTTTACATACAGCTGCTTCCAACATGTGGAAAATCATTGTGAGTTTTGTTTTGCATGTATTTCATTTTACACATTAAATAGAATATAAAAACTAAATAACAATCTTCCCCACTTAAAGATACAGCTTGTCTTTTAACCAACTGGCTCAAGTCTTCAAATATTTAATGAATCTATTTATACAATAAACTTATAAAGACTGCATTCAGTGAAAATTATCTGCATTTCAAATAATGTGCCCTTCTATAGTGTAGGTTTGTATTCTTTCCATGTTATTGTATCTAAAAAATTAAACAAATGACATGACCTTTAATGCCCTTACAGTAAATGAGATAGCACCCTCACTTTTTCCTCTTCTTTAACACAGTATCTTGGACTGTTGTTGTTAATATCATCATGGCTCTGCTTTAAGACTTGTATTCGTGAGGTCATTTGGGGGCATCAAAGTGTCTTGATGTTGATTGCCTACTTGAGATGTTGAAATGGTGGCAGACATCTTCGCTTCAAGGGAGTTGTCACTCACAAGTTCCACAGTCACTGTCGGGGGTGTCAGATGTTGCTTGTGATGATTTTGCCGTAGCGAAGACCTTGGAGAGGGCCGTTGGCAAGATCTGGGAGAATGCCTTGGGGAATGTCGTGGAGTGGGCCGCAGCTGCTTCTCGCGTTCGTAATCCTCAGCACTGACCTCTGGTACCAGGACCTTGGCGGTGTGATGGAACATGCTGTAATCCACCCTGTAGTGCTTCCTGCTGACCCTTATCATCTCCTGGAACAACTGACCCCAGAGGATCTCGGCCGGCGTGTAAGAGGTGCGGGTCTGATGCAGCATGCCTGTGGAGTCATCCGTGTAGGTAAATGACACCACCAGCTCAAAGTCATCCTTCCGCAGATCCTCCAAACTCATGTTGTACAGAGGGCTGCCGGCTTCAATCCTGTGGAAGACGGTGGTGGGCGTGGCCAGGACAATGTCACTCTGCTGGATGACCAGGTCTCTGTAGGTCACATCCATTTTCCCTGTGGTGTGCACGATGGAGCGGACTAACTGAGCGCGGGCCGTCCCCTCCACCATGTGGTGCTTGCGGAAGTCTCCGACACGCCAGGAGAGACACAGGAAACCATTGCGAAGATTGATGACGGCGCAGTTGCTGAAACCCACCGTCTGTGCCCTCTTTCTGGCCGAGGCCATTTTGGCAACAACAATTCCAATGACAAAGGTGTCAATAAAGCAGCTGATGACATCTTGTATGGTGACCAAGATAATGGCCACCATGCAGTTCTCTGACATTCCTCTGAAGCCGTAGCCAATGGTGGTTTGAGTTTCAAGTGAGAAGAGGAAGGCAGCTGTGAAGCTACGCACCTCATACACACAGGGGTCATTCGTGTGGTCCTTGATGTCACCATTGGCGAGAGCAATGACCCAATAGAGGATACCAAAGAAGAGCCAGGACAGAATGTAAGAAAGGGCGAAGATCAGGAACATGACCCTCCACCTGATCTCCACCAAGGTGGTGAAGATGTCTGTCACAAAGAGCAGCCACTCCTCAGGGACATGGCGGAACACGACATTGCAGGTGCCCTCTTTGCGCACATAGCGGTACTTCTTTTGTTGATGGCTATTCTCAGTCCTTACACTCAAGGCTGTGGTGTCATTGGAGGAGCTCACAGAGGTATATTGTTTGCACATCTTGGAAAGTCTGTGGGGAAGATAGCGAATAACAATGTTTAGTTATTTTTTCATCATCAGTGTAACATGGAATATATCACACATTAACTTGGGGTCATTACTGTAAGAAGAAACAATGAAAATAATAACTTCATTGTCTACGTAGAAAACATTTAGAGAATAAAAGGGAATGTGCAGACCAACCACTCAGGCCACACCCTCATAATTTGTTACATGGGCGCCGGAAGCACAGGGGCCAAGGGGCCATTGGCCCCCCCACTTTTACCCTCCTCCCACTTAAAAAAAAAAGTTGCGAATCCCTGTATCCCCGCTAATGCCCCTATATTGCAACACTTATGGTAAAAAGGTGTCCTCCGGTGCGCTCTTATAGCACTACATCCCTGCACCCTGGCCGCAAGCGACTAAGAGGACGTTTGCATTAGCATTCGTGTAGTGTATTGCGACCTCTTAGTCGCAATTCCCTCCATAGAGTGCCCTATTCATGAAAAATATAAGTCGTAATGGCGATAAACTCATCAATATTGCACCTCTACGGACATCTTGGGTCATCCTCTTTGTATCTGCATGCCTTTAGTTTCACAAAAATCAACGTTTGTCATGTATGAGCATTTTCTAGAGTTGGTGGACTAACACAAATGTATCGTCACGGTACATTCATATACT
Organism: Rondeletia loricata; assembly: GCA_900302605.1. NCBI lineage: Eukaryota > Metazoa > Chordata > Actinopteri > Beryciformes > Rondeletiidae > Rondeletia > Rondeletia loricata. The sequence continues at coordinate 39,214 of OMLI01094650.1, forward strand.
GTATTAAAAATCTATAGAAGGTATCGAATTTAGTGACTGCTAGCTAGCTAACCCAATGGAAAGAACTGGAATGAACCTTAATTGGCGCCTGAATGTGTCAATACTGTTGTACAGGTACATCTGTCCCAGTGCCGTGTTAGTCCGCCAACTCTAGGTGGCAATAATGAGCACATGCAGGTGT
>OMLI01094775.1:0-15271 GCA_900302605.1 Rondeletia loricata
ATGATGATGGCAACGCAGTTAGCACTGCATTTCACCCTTTGCGAGTGCTTTGTGAATAGCAAGGTTTGTTTTGGGGTTATTTGCACAGGCATAGCGTCAGAAAAAGCAGCGCAATCCCTTTGTGAATTCGCCCCTTAATGTGGCATATAATGATGCTATGCGGCTATTGCTTCGTGTACCAAGATTTCACAGTGCTAGTCAGATGTTTGTTAATATTGGTATACCTACCTGTCAAGCACTTTTAAGAAACATTATGTATACATTTATGTGCCGACTAGACAAGTCGGAGAATAACATGATTGTGGTTTTAACCAACCCTGTAAAGAGTTATACTCGCTTCTCATCAAATATGTGGAGACATTGGCGCAAAAGCCTCTACGTAAACTTTTAGATGGACAAATGTTTTGCCCCTGTAATTTACTATGTCATGTTCTATTTATTCTTTTGTATATGTCCTTTGTCTTGTACTGTTTTTCTTTTTATCTGATATGGACCTCTATTAAGATGAGTCTGGAATAAAAGTTGAATTGAATTGAATTTAGAACCACCAGCAATCCAAACACACTCACACTGACATCATTTTGCTAGGCATCTATGAGTTGGCTACAAGGCTCAACTTCCACATTTTTCCTGCCTAACTCTGCTTTGCTGTTTATCGCTACTGCTGATGCCAGGGACTGTCGCAGTTAGATGCATACCTGCTCCTGGCTGGGTTGGGCAGTAAGCTGTGTCTGTACAGTGGGGGCTGCAGCTGGGAAGCTCGGTGCTGTCTGTCTACTCTGGTGCAGAGAAGGTGTAGCTGGAGCAGAAACTGTCTGTCAGAAACAGAGAAGAGAGACCTCATTCATGGGACTCTATATTAGACAATAATAGGACTCATTATACAACAGAGGTTATCTATCTGCTATGACAAATAAAGCTCAATGATAAAATGTTCAGTATGTCAAAGCAGCGATAATCATCAGCAGGAGCTTGGAGAGTGATTGGTTTTTAGCAGTTGGCAGGGTTACATAGGGGAAGCTGAAATAGCAAAGGTGTTAGTCGTTATTCTACTGTCACCACCTACCCTGTATACTACCATACATTGTGCTACCATTTTATGTTACTAAACTGGACGCTGCTATAGTGTCCTGCTACTTTATAACCCTACTCATCTAAAACAGAAACTCTTAAGATAAATGAAATCTTTACGGCGGATTAAGCAGCAGCAGAGACTGGCTGTTGTGCTTGGTTATCATCATGTGAGGGCCAGATGAGCCAAGCAGGTGGTAGAATCAGGAGAGTAAACAACCTGGGACCTGCAGATACAGTACGCTGCTGCTATGGCAATATTTGGCCTAGGTGAAGCCTCCTTCTCAAACTTACAGTTGGACCTGTTCTGCCCTCGCTGTTGTGTGGTGATAGTAGCACATTCCTGTCCAGATACAGGCTAAAGAAGAGTGGGACATCCAGGTTCTGACTCTTGTCTATATGCTCAAGTACTGAGGGGGCAATACCCCCAACCTCCCCATGGCTGTGTGTCGGATGGTTTGCCCCCCTTTCAGGGAGGGTGCGGGAGCTGGTCCTGCGGCTGACGATATGACGGAGACATTTATTGAGAAGAGTGAGGTCTCCACCCTAAAACAAACTCCTCGGGACTTGTAGAGAGGGTGGGACAAGATGCGAGGGTGAGGTCGCCAGAGACGGCGCAGTCACCGGACTGGTTGACGCTGAGGGAAAGGGTGGAGCCAAAAGAAAGGATGAGGTGAGTGCAGGAGATGCGGCCAGATGCGGAGATGCGGGTGAGACTGGCTTAGAGACTGGAGAAAGCTGGGCGGCTGGTGAGAGAGGGGGTATGTGTGTGCGTCCCAGAGAGCCCCCTCCCTTTGTCCTCCCTTTGTACCTCAGGAGGAGAGACACACAGGCCTTGCAGTGGTGGCGGGGCTTAGGGCTGAGCGGGGTGCTCAGACGCAGCTGTGAGGGCTGTCGTAAAGGCAGAGGAAGGAGAGCTGAATTGAAATGACACGCTGAGTCGTGATGGGAACATTGATGATGACGATGAGGGGGCAAGAGAGGAGATAGTAATGAAGGATTCTGGGGAGTTTACGTTGTCTGTAGCGTGCACTGAGTTCCTGTGACCCTCTATGCTATCTGGTGAAGCCAGATCCTGCCTGGGACAGAGGCAGGGGTTTGGATTCATCGGCTTAGTGAGAGAGTGGGTCCTACACCTTAACATCTCAACCAGGGAGGCGCTTCCACGTCTAAGACACGCTGCGCTCTCAGTGATGAGCATGTTCTCCTGGCATACAAAGGGTTCACTGGAGAGGCACTGCTCAGGTATCATTTGACAAAAGAAAATAAATATATATTTTAGAAAACTGCTGGCACAAAACAAAACAAAACAAAGAGAGATTTAAGCAGAAGGTTATACAGTGAGAGCATGAAGACAAAAATGAGCAATGCGAGCACTCACTGTTTGAGACTGATAAGGCCCCTGGTGCAGTTGTGCTGCAGGTTGTTGATAGGCCCCCTGATGCAGCTGACTGGAGGTTTGCTCGTAGGCTCCCTGGCGCAGTTGCGTGGATGCTTGTGAGTAGTTGTCATGTGGCTGTGCTGTGGGTTGCTGGTAGGGCCCCCGGTGCAGTTGAGGGTCGGGCTGTGCAGGGGGATTGTAGATCATCTGAGCTGTAGAAATGGACTCTGGAAGGGACTGGTAGGAACCATTTTGCTGACTGTTAAAATCATCTGATTGCATGGTAAAGCCCACTCCATTGTCAGCTGTAACAACAAGGAACAGAGTGAAACAAACATTAAACTTCATCCAGACACCCTCTACAGGAGGGACAGACATAAAGAGAGGAGAGGGAAAGGAAGAGACAGTGGAGTAGCGCCTCATTACAATTCAAAAGCTGGGTGATGATGACTCATAGATGACTCATAGGTGTTATTCTCTCTTACACACACAGATACAAACATAACCATTTATGCCTCTCAGAGTAGTTTCCTGTTATAAGCTCTGTGTGAGTTCTAACACTGGTTGGATTTATTATGACTATTACTGTCGTATCACAACAACGTGACCAGTGAGTGAGTCTGTGTGACGTACGATGTATTTGTATGTGTGTGTGCGTGTGCGTGTGTGTGGTGTGTGTGTGTGTGTGTGTGTGTGTGTGTGTTCTAATTGCAGGTTCTCACATGTGGAGGCTGGCACGGTACAGAGCAGGGTGTGCTGGTCGGCCTCTGGCTCTTCATAATCTGCCGTGGCTAATGCGGCTCCCTGTGGTACACCTGTACGGGGCACCTGCAGCAGGTTCTGCTGGGTCTTCTTCACAGCTGCCTTGCCATCTCCTGACGGGACAGTCCGCTCCCTCCTCCATTTGATAAGAGCCACACGGTCCCGGATGGACTTCCCAACTATCTTCACATCACTGTCCAGGAAAAAACCTGATTCCACCTACAGGACACAGGCGAGATGTTCACTGTCAGTCTGCCCCAGGGCAGCTGTGGCTACCGACATAGCTTACCACCACCGGTGTGAATGTGTATGAATGAATAATGGTTTCTGTAAAGCGCTTTGAGTGTCGTGAAAGGCGCTATATAAATCCAATCCATTATTATTATTATTATTACTGTCGCTCAGTAAAAACTAAGTCAACTAATGAGCAAGTCATAATTCAATACACATGTGATAGATCAACAAAATCCACTGCCATTCAATTCCTCCCCCCAAACCACAGAGGACTGCCTTTTCCTAGACCCATAAGATTGTATGTAAGACTCAGGATCCATCGATCAGTTGCTCTAGTTTCAGTCAATACAGTACATGCCTCAAGCACATCAGCTCAGACATGACCACTGACCACCTCCTGGTTACATTACATGTAATTAAAAGGGCCCGACGTCGTATTCCAAGGTAAACAGGGCTGCGTTATAATGAGACAGTGAGGTTACTGGAACATGACAGTCAGTCCGTTACCCACTCTACAATAGGAGCCAGCTGGTGGAACACAGGCTGCAGTCTCACCAGTACAGCAAAAGCCAAGGTCAAAAGGGAACAGTAGATGTGACACCAACACCAGTCTAGAGAACAGAGGATCCTTTCTTTGGAACACCACATGGCCTAAAGTCCAAGTCAAACTCTACATTTCTTTCATGATTCATAATCTAGCTATTTAGATTCACCAACTGCAATTAGGGAATGGCACTCATTGGTAGATTACTTCAGTAACTCTGCTCTGCATCTGTTTACCATCTCTTGGGCCACACCCTCTGGGACCTCCTTCTCCAAGTCAAAGGTAAACTCAATGGCACCAGTGTCCTTGTATTTCCCCTTCAGCTTTTTAGGATCCTCAACCCACAGCTTTAGAGCTATGGACGATTTCTTCCCATCATCCTCTTCAGCCAGCTCCACTCTCACGCCTGTATCCTCTGCAAAGAAGGCATGCTTCAGGAGGTCCTTGATAGAATACCTGCAGGAAATACACAAACACCAGCTACTGAACTGCACAAAGGTCACTGTGTCAGTAAAAACGAATGATGCACAACACACAGAAACATCAACAGTGCCAGAGCCAAATACTGGCATTAACGTCATACAGCAGGAGCAGAAACAGAACAACATGATGGAATTTCTCTGGTAAGGATCGACCTCTACCTGCATGCAAGGTGTGTCACTATCCCCAGGACACTGTCAACGGGCCTGGTCCACTCACCTTTCCTCCCTTCTGTGACAGATACACTCCCCAATTATCTCCTTAATCTCTGGGTCGCTCACTTTACTGTAGCTGGCAGGTTTCACCCCCTGGAGACAGAAAAGCAGAAGCTGTAACAAGCTGGCAAAGCAGCATGAACAGTATGTCTCATCTCATGACAGAGACAGTATTGTTTGCAGTGTCATAAACCATTAATGACGGACTCTCCAAAGTGCTGTCATTTCTCCCAGACATCTCCAGTATGGGGACTGCTGGGCGACCACTATTCAAGGGGGAACTTCTGTGACAAATGCTGCATTTAGAAAAACTATATAGTCTGTTAAAATGTGCTTACTTTGTTCATGATGCGATAATATAAGTGATCTTATAGTAGGACGAATAATTAAATAGAAACGTGTGCTGAAGACGCCCAGGACTTCATACTTTTCTCTAACGCTGTCTTTAGCAGCTGTAACAGCGATTGTCGAATTCGACAGCTTTGAAACTGAACTCACACTGGTGACTTTGCGGTAGATCTGAGCAGCGTTCTGGCACTCAGAATAGGGGTATTCTGAGGTGGCCATCTCTAGCATACACATCCCAAAGGCATAGACGTCCACAGCCTCATCATAGTGCTCCTCATACATCTCCGGGGCCATGAACTCTGGAGTGCCTGGAGAATTAAGTCAAGAGAAGGTAGATTATAAGGTCACAGTTCATCCTCTCCCACAAATGCAGAGAAGCATACTGCACTATTAAAAGCATTGAAGATAAAAACGTGGGCTAGTACCATTTCAGCTGGGCTACTGTAAACTCGCAATTTATCAAATGTTTACAGTTTAAAATAAATATCCTGTTGGTCACATTTCAATAGCACACTGATCTGACAACTAGCTGATGACTGACCGATGACACTTTTAGCGAAGGAGGCCCTCTTTAGTGTGGCTAGGCCCAGGTCTCCGATCTTGACAGAGCCTGTAGGGCCTGTAATGAAGATGTTGTCACACTTAAGGTCTCTGTGGATGATTGGAGGAGTCCTTGTGTGGAGGAAGTGGAGGCCTTTGAGAATCTGTCTGCACCAGCTCCGAAGAACTTTAGGCTTCATCACCTTAAAGCGCTTCAGATACCTGTGGGAAGATACAAGGCCATCCGTTAACACCATCATCATAAGAGAGATTTACCAATCTTCACCAACACTACAGTAGGTGAAGATGTCTCAGTGGTATCTAACACCATGACATATCAAGGCCTGTCCCCAAGTCGACATGTTGATCAAATGTTTTCAGTCAAATGTTTCTCGCTAATTGGTTTTGCTTTCATGGAGCACCAGCTGCGAACACACAGACAATACACCTATTTATGCCTGATGCCTAATGTTATTCTCAAACTAACCTTTTCATTTTCACTGTCTGAAAAGTCGATTTATGAGGTATTACTTATCTTGGTTACCGTCTTGGCTGTACAGAAATGTCATTCGTCTTGTCAAGCCATGCTCTTTTTTTAATTTCTTTTTTTGAATTGACTAATATCAGGTGCAATAAATGACTCCTATTTCTATGTTATGATCAGTTACATCAAATTTCAATTAGCAATCAGTCAAGTACAAGGTTGAAAAGGACAAATCTGAGCTAAGCTAGGTAAAGCCTTACTCAGGGAAACCTTGATATCTCAAATATTACAGTAATGATAATTACAGAAAATGTTTGTTTTATTTATTTATTTTCATTTTGACTCTCACGTTTTTAGTGTCCCTGAGGTCATTAGCTCTGTCACCAGAACGATACACTTCTTCCCTTTCAACGGTGATTCCCAGAAGTCATAAAATCGCACAATGTTGGGATGCTGGAGAGCCTTTAACATCTCTGCCTCCTCTTTGAACCTCTGCCTCTCGGCTTTGGACAGCTTCCGTTCCTGAGGGAGACAGAAAAGATCATTAATATAAAAATGAGAACAGAATGAATACCAACGTTCACCCACTCAATTTTTCAGTATCTCAGAGCCTCATCAGAGGAGATGCTTCAGCAGTGGTGGAGGAGGAGGGAGGGGTTCAATCATTGTCTTTTCTAAATTTTTCTCTATCGTAAGGGGAATGCTTTGCAAAATCTGTGGTAATGGAAGGGATGCCATTCCTTCTAATCCTCCCTCAGGTCTCCCTGTGTGCTTCAGAAGTAGAGCTCTGTCAGAGTTGCCAGTGACCCATGTTTAGAGTGAACACAGCCTTGGTATTTTGAGAGGGTAAACATGGGGGTCTGAACCATTGACTCTTCTTATCACACTGTGTATAAAACACACAGCACTACAACACCTTTATGTGATGGTAGAACCACGTCAGAGGAGAATCCTGACAACACAGTATGTCTAATTTCATCTGGCGTTGTAATACAGAGATGGTTATGGACCTCTTACACAGCCACAAAAACACAGACACAATCTGGAATCAACTTATATCTCCATCTGTGAAGACACAGCTGTCAATATGACAGTATGTGACAGATAAACATGAGTTTTAATTACATTTTTAAGCTGTAAATGTCCTATGCCCTCTTGGTAAATAATGGAGCAAAATAGATTAGTGTTAGATAGACAGTATTGTGAGTTATGTTGGGGTCTGAAAGTTGCAACTTATTTTCAATCATCAAGAATACGTCTATATTTGATATAGCTATAATATTCTACATATTCTTTGGGTATACAAGCCTGGGTGAATCTGTGTGTGCTGGATCAATATTTTGGCCCCCGCCTTCCCTGAACTGTTGTATAAATAGTAAAACAGCTGACAGTGAAGATCCTCTACATTTCTGTTTCTCTTTGGTCAGCATGGCAGATACAACTCATGGCTCTGACCATTAATGCCACATGACGTCCCGATTTCCGCGCACTCTTTCTTCTTAACATACACATTTAAATGAGAACAGTGAGCTTGCATTTAGTGTTTCGAACGTCAGTGATGATCAATGTGCATAATAATCTACATCTCCTAGCATTGATTATTGAAGGATGCTGGGGAATCATATTTCATTCATAGCCCATAGTGACCTATGCAGTGTACAGCCTAATGCATCTTAGATTACCGGTAGCATTGCTAAGCATATGCCACCCATTCCAGCTGCCCTCATAATGGATATTCTTGTTGAGAAAGAATATATGTCACCCTGTGTTTAATTGTCCAAACTGTATTTTCTAAGCAGTTTTAAACTAATTATTAAGGATTCTCTGCTGTGGTGATTTAAGGACACAGGAGAGAGTATTGACTGACTAAAGACCCTGTTCTCTGATTCTTATCCAAGCAGGGTGTGGCACTTACAATATAGAATCTGCTTTACTGAGATCTCATAAAAGTATAGAAACTGAAAAACGAAGAAATGAAGAAGTTCGCTAAGCAGCACTGACGCTTGCATCTAAGGGAGTGGTTAAGACCCAGCGCTGAAATTAGTCAAGATATGGAACTCTTTGTTATACCGTGTATCAGATAGTAGACCTATTACACCCTTCCCTTAGCTGAACCCACCCTTTCCCTCTCTCGGTCTGTTCTTCTCTCTCTCTCTATCTGACTATCTCAGGCTGCAGAGGGTTGCATCAGCAGGATTCACTCTCCAGACACATCTGTCTGGTAATACCACAGGGGGATACATTTCACGTTTAGTATTCATACTATGAGCCCATCGGACAGACCAGAGTCCAAATAATATGTAGAACTGTAGATGACAGAAGCTGATCTGACATTTTACTGAATCATGTTGTATCATTTGCTAATCTCAGGCAAACAGCAGATGTTTGATTATCATTAAGTGGATAAATAAGAAGTGAGATTGACCGTCTGGCTTGCCTGACACCAGGCACCTGCTCCTCTACAAACCTGCCTTCATAAATCTTTTTATAGCCATCCATGTTTTCGACTCACTTTCTTTGCCTTGACACATGCATATAGACAATACACATACATGCACTGTATTTGAGTTACAGAAGCCTTTCGTGAGTGAGGCGCACAGGCACAGAGGCACTGAAGGGCAAGGCCTCACCTCCAGGGACAGAATGGCTGAATCATCATTAGATCTACCCTAAGAACCTAGCTCACTATTCAGACACCACACACACACACACACACACACACACACACAGCGCCACCATCATTCCAAAGTAAAAAAGTTTTTAAATTCATTAAAATCTAGGCCCAATTGCGAAGAAACTTTCATATGCTGCAACCTAGTGGAAATTATGAAGTCCACCTCTCTGTTTTTTTCAAAAACTGCAAAACGAATTAAACATGACTAGTACTACAAATTTTGTTCAAATGTCACAAAGATTGCTGCACAGTATTGTCAGATCTCCACAATTACATGTTTTCAAGGGATTTTCATTTGGACCAAAATTGCGTCCACAGTGAATGAAAATATCTGAATGGCACGGTAAACATTTACTGCTAGGAAATGATTTAATTAAAGTCCAATCTTCATCAAAATTAATTACTTTGATTGTAGATGCACCACATTACAAATCAGAATTCTATCTCAAAAACAGAATTTTTGACAGAATTTTGAATTCTCAGGTCATGTAGTACATTGTAGTCAATGGAGAATAGAGCATATTTACACATCCAGTTTTCACCTATGATGGCATCAATCTTCATGGAAACAAAATAAAAAATGTTTTACATAATGTCTAGATTGGGAAATTAATCACAGAAAGTCAATTTGATTTGACAAAAGTACTACTTTTGAGAAACGTAGTCCTCAATGTACCTGCATGCAATGTACTCTGCTTGATACACTATGTGCTTGGCCCCTGGAAATACTGCTTGCAGCTTTAATGTTAATTTGAATTGGATTCAGGTTCGTAAAATGATGCTGAGGTGCTGACTCAGACTGAACCTGCTCAAGTTTATCTTGGGCCAGGCTTGAATTTTCTGACCCTATCAAACCTCCATACCCCAATATACAAATACTGGTTAGTACATTGACAAAAACAGTAAAACAGTGTAGGCAAAAGGGAAACACACATATTCCAAAACTGGAAACTGTGTTGCACAAAGTAATTTGGTTTGATAATTACTGAGAGTTAATTAGCTTGAATGTGTTCTCTGATATGTCATTTGGTGGACATTTAATCTATGTAGTGTTAAAGGAAGGTAAATGAAGCTCAGTTAAATGATTTGGAGGAAACATAAGCATGGCCCAAAACCTCAGTGAAGGATATTGCTGGGAAAATATAGTTTTCAAGTTAGTAAGTTGTTTATATACTTAGTACAGTATAGTGAAGTGAACGGGGCTTTTTAGGATTTCAAAACAAAACAAAGAATTACAACTAAATATCTTATGAACTACTAAGACCATAGCAAAAACATATCTTGGACAATCAATTACATCAATGGCAGCAACAAAAGAAACTTCAGTTCTTGTTTTTTAATTAAGTCAATCACCAGCGGTAAATTAAGAAAATGTCTTCACACATGCCATGTATGCATTTCACTATGGGGGTCACAGCACAGGGTCAGCCAGTTAGGGTGCTTCTGGACCAGGTAGGAGCTCAGTATCTGGCTAAAGGACACTTTGATAATAGACACGGTTTGTGTGGGGATTGAGCCTGAACTTCTGGTTACAGTACAATCTCTCTAACAACCAGGCGACCCTGCCACTTTGTTACTGGAGAACATTGGAAATGGGAAGAAATCCTAACAGTAGTATGATCCTTTAATCAATGATTACAAATGTAGTCTGCTGGCAGGTACTTGCTCTGGAATGACTACAAAAGCTTAGCATATTTTGAGACCTGGAAGGGCAACCACTACCTGCAGGTTAAGATAATCTGTATATCACATGGATAGCATTTAAACTAATCTTTTATAAAATAAAATGTATTCAGCGGCGCTGCCGGAGACAGCTTTATAGCATGAGTAAGAACTCGAGTTCGAAATGAAGTAAAAACACAGATTAGTGATTCAAAAAGCTGCAAGTCCTATGAAGAAGTGTCTTTTTCTTACCCACTGCTAAAATCCTCTTTCAATTCCGACCAAACAAAGTTTGAATTCAGTTCATCTGCTGAGACTGTGCAGAAGGTGATTACTGTGTAGGTATAAAGGCATATCTATAAATTAAAATGAAGCAATTCATTATTAGAACAGAATGGCTTTGCATTCAGGGCTCAATTCATTATTAAGGCAAGAAAGTTGAGAATACTGCCTTTGTAAGATCACAATAAACTAGGTAAACAACATCATAACCTCAGAACCCATTCATCTTCCCTGAGTTTTTTGGTGGTTTAGAAACCATAATATAAGGGGTAGACCTCCTGTGTGGCACTTAGGCTTCAGGGCGACAACATATAGACTAATTAAGTCAAGAACATTAACAACCAGATCGAGCTCATGAGAGAGGAAAGCTACTACCACTTGAACAATGACACAGAAAAAAGCTATGAATAAGATTAACAGTCCCTTCCTCCTCTTCAATCTGCCCTGTAACAATATTCCTTATCCTCACTCTCCCAATGAGAACAAGCTAATCAGTGCTGGCCCTACAAAATTAACAAAACCAGCATGAAAAGGAGTATGGGGCAGCAGTATCTCCTCTGTCTCCTGGGTGCTTGTGTAAAAGGCAAGTCCATCTTATGCCAGTGATAACAAACTGACTAGCATCAACAAACTGAGCAATGAGAATAGATAGTCTGGACCTACTGCACAACACAAGAGCAATATGAGGCTATGAAATCCCTGAACAGAACTGTTCCTTCCATCAAAACCCAGTCAACTGATTCAGACAGAGAGAGGCAGTGAAACTGAAAATCGAATATAGAAATATAAGAAAATAGATAACTCAGATGCCTAACTGCTTACTGGCAACTCTCTTACTCTGAAGCTGAGATGTATTGTAATTAGTCATATTTGAAAATAACTCCTAAATGACATGTGGCTGAACCCAGTAGGGTAGTATCCCCCAGTGAGGGATATACCAAAGAAAGATTGTATAATAAACTGACAATATTCCATATCAGCATGTCAGCTCTCCCTCCCTCTGTGTGGACCACAGTGGGCCTGTTACGCAGGCAATGTCATTTCAGTGGTGGAAAGTGCCATGGAGTGTCTACTTGATGAGATTCTGTCTGAACTATAAACAATATAGGCTGCTATAGTCTGATAATACAGGCTACCTAATAATTGGCTTATTATTGGCTGGTTGGTGTTGGACTTGGATGACCAATGAACCCACCTGGAGTTCACACCACGCCACTTCGACCCAAGTATCGGTGTCAAAACCTTTGTAGACCGTCTTGAAGGACCCGCTCCCCAGCTCGATGTCAAACTTGAGAAAGCGGCCCCCGGGCGAGGTGGACACGGCCTTCATCCCGGGCTCCTCTTCGTTCTCGTCACTCCCTGCTTTCCCGGTGACATCGGACGGTGCAACATCACCCTTTTGGCCGGTTTCACTGTCTTTCCCCTCATCTGCGCTCGCGCTGTCCGTAGCGCTGTCCTTGAGCCCCACTTGGCTCTCTGTGCTTGAACTCTCCTCGAAGCCCAGACGGGCTCCCACAGCCAGGGTCCGAGTCCGATCAACGATGGACCGCAGGTGAATGCTGAGCACCGGGCTGCTGTTGACACACTCTGGCGTGTCCAAAGGTTGGTCCTCCAAGTCGGAGAACCACAAACTTCGGCGGATGAACCTTTGCCGGACCAGTCCCCGGTAATCCACGGAGGGGTATGCGCTGGGATCACTCGCTCCTCGCAGGGCTTCGTTTTGTACGTTGACGTTATGGTCTGCCCCATTCTCATAAATAGGCCTACAGGCGTTTGCATTTATGTCCGAGTCTAAATTGGGTACAGAGGAAAATGTGGATCCCAGTGGCGGATCTTTGCATGAGTCCGCTGAATCCATCCCCGGTCAATTGTTAAGCAGTTACCGGTGACATGCTTTAGAGACGATCAGCATCCTCTCCCAGCGGTGGGAGCGCGTGCTGCCTCCCTGCAACACTCACGTGCGGTGACGCAGTTTGCCAGCATCGGCCTTATACTTGAATTTGTTTAGGATATATCTCACATCCTCACAAAATGTCAGCTGGTAAGATGGGTGCATTAGCACAAAGCTATTCAAGTTTAGCTTGATGTCATTGCCATTTTAACCTATGAGCTCACCGAAAACACTCACTGTTTCCTCCACTTTGCATTAGGTCCCCGTCCCAACGCACACAAAATGGGATTTGTTCCGCAGACAAATACCGTGGACAGGCCGGGATGTTTAGGCTGACTACCAAGTGCGCAGCTGTCATCCCCTGTAATCACTATTCGATTTAATTTCTGGTCTATTTGGTATTTCGAGTGAAAACCAGAATCAACTCCGAGAGGTGTGACCTCCACATCTCTGCATCGTCCCTTTAACTATCCGCCTGTACTTGTTTCTATTGAGTGTTGTCCTGGAGCGGATCAGCCTGCAGCCTCCTCCCCAGGTTCTGCTCACTGCGGCACAGTTCCCCCAGCCTGGAATAGGCCGTTCTTAGCGCATCTCTCCGTCCGGGCAAATACGACCGGTGTGTTCCTAAAATTTCACTTCTTGATGAGGTTTGGAAAACTGGTATATTTATATTTCACGGCACAGCCCCACGCCCCTAGCAACAACACGTATCCAATAACCAGGCACGTTTTTCGGCGGCACCCGCAGGCTGTTGTGGACCACACCACTTGTCCGCCCTTATGGTGACGCGGCAAGCTTCCAATGGGAGAGGCATGGCTGTACCTACCAACAGGGGCGCTGCTAGTTATTATGGGCCCCCTGACAAGACGTGATACTGGGCCCCCTACCCTGATGCAGCTATCTTAGTACAGATAAAATAACCTAATGGGTCAAGTATACTTGTAATACACATCCAATGTCAATCCTTTCCAATATTGCTTTTGTATTGTTTTTTATTTGTGTGATGTGTACGTATTTAATGTTTTTAACTTGTGTCTCACAACTCTAAGTGAGTGGTCCGCAACCATTTCAGTGGCATAGTATTCTGATGGTTTTGTGTATTGTGTTGTAGATGGTTTTGTGGCCTGGTCTGCCTACATTTATGCAATTGACCACCACCTGTGTTGAGGAGTGACACATGAATAAAGACTTTATCTATCTATCTATCTATCTATCTATCTATCTATCTATCTATCTATCTATCTATCTATCTATCTATCTATCTATCTATCTATCTATCTATCTATCTATCTATCTATCTATCTATCTATCTATCTATCTATCTATCTATCTATCACCCTGCATGTTTGAAGGGCCACCTTTTGTTTGGGGACTGTAAACCGTGTAAACTGTGACTCTAGTCATATCATCACAAGGCAAACATCAGTGAGTAAAATCATTAATAATTTCAGAAAAAAACATTAATTACATAACATATACACTTTTCTTATGCTTTTTCTTGAAAATATCCTATCTTTATGTAACTTACACCAGTTTTAGTCTATTTATGATGTATAAAATAGGTTTACCTCACCCTAAAGAGGTGGGTAAACCCTATCCCACAAATAAAACGCTTGGTAAAATGAGATTAGGTCAGTTTACCCTCCATTACATATAAATAGGCACTTACGGAGCAGTTCAAAATGAAGCTTTGTCTTAAAGGAAGATTCCCCCCTCAGATCCTCTCACACTGTTAGATCTCATCAAGTTGTTATTTTGTGATGAAGTGAACTTGTCATTGACTTTTTTTGGTGAACCCACTTGTAAATTGAGGAGGGGTGTTGGTCAGTAAAGGAAAGTGGAGACAGCGCCCGTCCAGGCTTTGATTCCTCTCCCGACTCAATTCAAAGACGAACCGATCTCCTCAAAGAAGTGAATCTCGCTTATTTTGACATATTTTGCCTGCTAGTTCTTTTTCTAAATGAGCCTCAAGCGATGTAATGCAAGTCACCTAATCAGCGGTGAGTTTGTTGTATTTTCTGTAGGCTATTTCACATACATACGCTTACTGGCTCGTTAACGTTATGTTACAGTGTATCCACAATCCAGTTCCAGTAACAGTTATTCATCCACGGACACTCCGAGGGAAAAAGATAAAGTACAAAACGATTTACTCACAATTCCATAGTTGAATCCACAAGGCAGTATTTATTCCAATACAGGAGTAAACATTTGAATAACTAAAGCAAAAAAGAATGTTAAGATACAGTAGAAAACTATATGGCTTCTCACTTGTATATCCAACCGACACAAAATTACCATTCTAAAGTAAATAATTACATGAGGAATACACTTTCTTAAAGAGACAGTAACTATGGAGATGGACGGCGGTGCGTCACTTCCCGTTAGCAACGCCGCCGAAGGGGAAAACAATAGCTAAGCCAGTAGCGTCAAAGGAGAGACTCTATCTCACTGATGCTAACTTTGAGACACAGATGGAGTGATTTTATAGTATATTGTGGGTTGTCTATTGAGATGACAGATATTTCACGTTAAAAACGACAAACCACACATATGGAAAACTTTATTAGAACACCAAAAAAATCACTCCAGCCTCAGTCATAAACCAGTGAAAACAGGGTATTTTACAAGGATTCTCACCCCTTTCCCACCAGCAAGGCTCCGTGCCGGTGCCGGTTCCCGTTCTGGAGTCTCAGAACCTTG
>OMLI01094776.1:0-27240 GCA_900302605.1 Rondeletia loricata
GCTGTCTTCACTTCGCTGGCTGAAGGAGATTGAATTAAAACAGTCTGATTGGCTGAGGCTGTGAATTTGTCTTTGGTGGCCGTGGTACTTCTAGTTGAAGTAGGCTTTGTGGGTGTTGACTGAACATTTGGAACTGCAGTGGGGGCAGGCTTGTCTTTGGTAGTCTTCACTTCGCTGGCTGAAGGAGATTTAATTAAAACAGTCTGATTGGCTGAGGCTGTGAATTTGTCTTTGGTGGTTTTAGCGCCACTGGCTGGAGCAGACTTTGTGGGTGTTGACTGAACATTTGGAACTGCAGTGGGGGCAGGCTTGTCTTTGGTAGTCTTCCCATCACTGGTTGAAGGAGATTGAATTAAAACAGTCTGATTGGCTGAGGCAGTGAATTTGTCTTTGGTGGTTTTTGTGCCACTGGCTGGAGCAGACTTTGCAGTAGTTGACTGAACATTTGGAACTGCAGTGGGGGCAGGCTTGTCTTTGGTAGTCTTCACTTCGCTGGCTGAAGGAGATTTAATTAAAACAGTCTGATTGGCTGAGGATGTGAATTTGTCTTTGGTGGTTTTAGCGCCACTGGCTGGAGCAGACTTTGCTGTAGTTGGCTTAACATTTTGAACTACTGTGGGGGCAGGCTTGTCTTTGGTAGTCTTCACTTCGCTGGCTGAAGGAGATTTAGTTAAAACAGTCTGATTGACTGAGAGTGTGAGCTTGTCTTTGGTGGTCGTGGTACCATTGGCTGTAGTAGGCCTTGCGGGTGCTGACAGAGTGGCTTGAATTACTGTGGGGCTGGGCTTGCTTTTGGTGCTCTTTGGAGCATTGACTGTTGGAGGTTTTTGGTTGGTGGTTGAAGTGGGTAAAACTGTCTGATTAACTGTGTTTGGCTTTAGGGTGGGGCGAAGGGTCTGTTTGGCAAGAGTAACAGTGGTTTTTGGTTTGGAGAGGGTGGAAACGGCATTGGGTTTAGTCATGTCACTTCCTGTGGAGTTTCTCTTCTCATTGGTCGTGGTTTGAAAGGAGGGAAATGGGGTGAGCAGGAGGAAAAGTCCTAGAGTAAACAACATTTTTAGCCAGCAGCCACCAGCAGTAACCAGAGATGGAATAGCCTTTGCAGGATCTGTATGTATGCTGTTGGAAAATTATGAACTCCTTCCTCTATATTTCAGTGACCAGGATTTAAGGGGATTTGCCAGGCCTTTCCTACAAATAAAAAAAATGAAAGAGTTGAATCATGACATGAATCATGAGTTTAATGGTTAACATTTTATGCAAAGCCATCAAGAGAAAGGTTTTGCTGAGCATATGCTCTTTTTCAGCACTGCCCAGCTTCACATTCATATAGTTCCCATTCATACTGGGTGCACCCTGGTGCGACCACAGTCTTCTACTGCTGCCCACTGAGTAGCTACACTGGAGCAATATTGGGTTCAGTGCCTTGCTTAAGGGTTGCTTGATGATAGTTGTTGGGGGAAAGGAGATACTTACTTATTTACTTTCCCCACTCAGATTTTCCTATTCAGTTTAGGGACTCAACCTGGCAACCTCTATTTTCTATTTCACACTTAAGCTGTTAACCTTACATGCATTCAATCAGCTCAGAATTAATTTGTTTTTTTAAGTAGTGATTATAAACCAAATGTAAATCAAACTAAATTAAGCTGATTTTGAGCAGAAAGGAAAAAGGTGACTTGTGCAGGAACATAGGCTGCTGGAGAGACTATGCAGAGAGCCAACAGAGCTTTACTGTATAGACCTCTGGGACACTGTACGTCTTTCACTATACAGAGGGTTACATAATCTTCTGCACCCACATCTCATGAAAACCACCAAAAGAAGTATGTCCAGACTTGGCTTTAAATCTCTGGAGAATTAAATAAATCAGGCAGCATGTTGAAAATACATAGATGTGCTCTACCACACAGCAAGCAAATATATATTCAATGCTGAATGGAGGTGCATGGATTAATTGACTAAATGGGTGCGGGTTCTGACTGAATTAAAATAGTTACGCCCTTTACTTTTCAAATGGAAATTGTTTTAATGAAATGAAACATGATTGAAGCTCAGTTCTATAACCATGCTACCATAGAATGATACCTGGTTGAACTATTCATGCATGTACATCATGTACATCATTCACCAAAACTAATGCAGTGTAATTGTTTATGAAATCAAATGTATGCAGAACATGTTCTACGTCTTAAAGCAGTGTTCAGCAACAGGATGACTTTTCTTTTCACATTTCTACTCACTTCTTTTCACTTATTATTCAAAATGTCATTCACTGAGAGTGAGTTTTCAGTTGTGCTCAATAAAAGGCACTGTAATGTCAAGCAATGAACAATATACAGTCTAACTATGTGAATCCATACATTCAAATGATTGCAGTTACCACTATGATACCATGATAGTATATTATGCATGGAGAAAGATAATTAACCTACCAGGATAATGATTTCCTTCTTGGCTTTATTTCTTTCTTTGTGTTGCTCCCTCCATCTGATTGGAAAAGCTCACATAGACTTGCTGGGTATGAACTAGGAGGAAAGAGGAGAGAGAAAGGACCACCACTAGAAAGGAGGAGAGCGATAAAGTCCGCTCCTACTTAAGGACCCCCCTCCACCCCTACTGCTCCCACTCTTTCAACCACCATGGAAAATATTTGTATTGGACATACAAAAACAGTGGCATGTTCAGATAGATTTGTGCATTGAATATGATCAGCTGCACTCCTATATTCTGTAATATAAAGAAAACATATATTTTTGTAGTCCTTCCATAGACCATGGCTAGTAAGTTTAACAATACAACTGATCCAAGGTGAATCCATTAAGTTAATCTTTTTTGGATAACATATTATTATAATTAATCAGTTTGACTAGATCATCTTTTTTCAAATGTGATTTAATATCTAGTGAAGTCAGATTCTTAGTCAATATATTTGCCACTTTGCTCTCAAACTATAGGCATGCAGATTTTTCTGAACAAGGCAATGTTTTGTCATGTAACACAAAAAGAACACAGCATATTGATTCCAACATGTTTTACCTTTGCATGGCTCATGCCAGTTATGTGAGTTACTTGACTCATACCAGACATCGCTAACACCTAGACAGTCTTTGATTGAATAAAGTCTTGGTCTGAGAATCATGATTCAGCGGGAATACATAGCATAACACTGCAGGTATTCACCACTGACTCTGGGGGACAGGAACCTCTCTCTATATGAATTGGCTGTTTGTTGGAAGTAATGAGATGTAACTACGTGGGAGTTATGTAAGTGACCAAATATCCAGATCTAACGAATGCTCTGTGAAGGCACTGCATCTTTGACCAAATGGCCACCCACCATCCCACCTTTTGTAAACCACATGAAGACAAGTATATCAAGGGTTTAGAGCAAAAGGGGCTTAAGTGACATTTTCATAATTTTACAGGAGAGCAAAAACAAAAGTTTAAACATCTTTTTAAATCAAAAGATAACATAGGAACCATTCATACTTTTACAGAGATTAAGATTCAGGGATCTGATATTCCATTAAAAGCTATTTGTTGAAAAGTTAACATGGAAAGTCAATATTAAAAGTTAGTAGGTACCTAAAAGCTCACTCACGTAACTAACATGTTTCAATGAAGTGATACTTAACAGAGATTTGTAATTTCAGTGTAATCAGCCAAAAATAGTCAAGTAAATTGTATTAATCCTAAATTTGGTCCATCCTCAAGGTGGACCAAATGTAAAAAAAGGATAATCAGTAACACTTTAAATGCTTAAAAGCTTTTCTGGTAACTTTCTATGACAACCATAGCTATAGCACATTATAACGGGACTTATAATTAATTATAATGCACTCAATGTGTTATGACCATACGTTTAAGAACACATAATGCTTATTGATGCATTATAACTGTAGTCATGAGACATTATAGATGTAACTTATAATGAATTTAAGCACCAGTGTCTTAGAAACATCCTTGACTAGTTTTCTATCAGAGATTGTATGACAAGAATAATAATGCATTATGAAACCTTGTGTTTCAATATAAGATCAGTCACCCTGTGCTGCACAGACAGGCCCGTCTGAACTAGAAAGTATTATGAGTGCTCATAGTATGCTAAAATGGTCCATGCAGAATCATAAGTTATCATTGTATGTTAAGTGAAATGTAATCATCTAAAATGAACCATAGTATCATAATGCATTATAATCCCTGTCATACAATCTGATACAAAACATGAGCATAAGACATGAGTGCTTATAATTCATTATAAGATACATAGTCAAACAAAATGTTACTGCTTTTCTTACTAATATTTGAAAGGGGAAAAAAGTCTAAAAGCTATTATTCATTATACACAAGTTAATGTAATGGCACGGTAATACCTGTAGCTTTATTGTGTAATCTGTTATGTTTAGGCCTATATGCCCAGATACACTCATCCAAATTCTTAAATATTCAGATTGATGACATATGTAGCTGTGTGGAATTTATTAAGTTTGGGCAAGACTAACAAAACATTTTGGCAAACAAGCTACTATGACAATACAGTGGGTGAATGATGTGAATGATGTTATCCTGATTATTTCAGGACTGTAGTAATTTAAACTACATCAACAGTTGATGCTGCACACCTAGCTAGGCATCTGTAGGCCTACTTGTTTTTGTTTTTTTTACTTTCCTTTGCCCAAAGAAAGGAAGGCCCATCAACAGTGTCAGGTTGTCCCTCAGGAAGCGGACTGTGGGGAGCTGGCTGCTGCTGGGCTTAAAGATGAGGTGCATAATTAAGGGAGAGGGAGGTGATAGAGAGAGACATACTGATACTGACAACATGCAATGCCCCAATTTTCAAAAACTGATCAGTCCACACAAAGGAAACTACTTAAGTTACACAGCAACCAATAATCCAAAAGAAAAGAATACCAAACCCAGTAGCACTACAAGCCAAATAAAAAAGTTATTGATAACAGACTTATAACATGTGTAAATCACAATCAACATGAACACAAAGTAAATGAAAACCACAATCAACATAAACACAAAATAGGTGGGAACACACAATCCCTAAGCTCACTCCGAGACTACACTCTCTTAATACACATCCACACACACACACACACACACACACACACACACACACACACACACACATACAGTCACACACACACACACCTGCTCAAACATGAATCTCTATGACAGCACAACGGACCTCTTTATCCATTACATGTATCTTTTTATCACTTTGAATTTCAAGGCATGTTGTTGACTTAATTTACCCATTGAAAACTAGGAAGCAGAAAAATAAGATGCCCTATCATGTGCCCTACAAGTATGATATGGTACTGCATTAAAACTGGCCCCTTGCATCTCTGGTCTACAATCCTAATGATGGATCGAGTCAACCTCACATTGAGATGAAAAAACAAAGAGCATTTGTCAGGTAGTGTGGAGTCATGAGTGGGTGGTCCCACCTCATCAGTGCCTCCATCTGGTGGCAGCCTCCAGGAACAGCTCCGCCTTACCCTCCTTGCTGCATCACAGACCACCCTCAAGCCACTGACCCTGTCTTGGCCTTTGGAAACTGGGAACCTTCAACAACTAAGGCTAATGCACACCTAACAAAATACATGCGGTCACGCATGCATATTTCACAATTCCTCTGCCAAATTACACAGTAGCTACCTAAGCATATTTGGTCTGAGCTAAGAGTGAGGGAGGATGTGTTCCTTGAATGTGTTTTTTGTCTCCTTAGTCAAGCCTCAGATCTACCAAAAGATAAATCTATCCTTTGGTCTTCATTGTCAATCTATTTTCATTGCGGGAAATATTTGCATTTGTATCCCTTTGCATAACATACAGCAGCATTATTATCTGACACCCTCGGAAAGAACTAACCTGGAAATATATGGGGAACCAGTAAAAGAAGTGCGAAGTGTAAAATAATTGTGAAGATGTTTAGCCTCATCTGTTATTGTGATTGTAATGATAACCACAAGTCTGCACTGCTTAGTCATCACAAAACATTGATTACCTGGATGGGGCTACGTTAAAAAAGATGACTTTTTCAAATGTGCTCTTGGTGTTGGCTGCTAACGGTGCACTAAAGTAATCCTGAGAAGAAAATATGTGATGTTGATGTCTGTGTATTTACTTACCCTTTATTGATTCAAATTTAATGAAATGTCTAATGGCAAAGGCAGAAACAGTGCAGGCATTGATCTGGCTGTGATTGAAGTGATGGTCAGTACTCCCATGTTGCTTACATTGGACCTGGCTTCAGAGATTAGAATAATATAAGCACATAAGCCCTTGCTTGTTCCTTGCCTCTCCACCCATGCCCCCCTCCTTCTCTTTCTCTACTGCTCCCTCTCACTACCCCTCGTTCTCTCCCATTACCTAGCGAGCCAGTCTTGTGTGCATACTGCTAACTTGATGTGTATGCACTGTACTAACCCTACACCACTCCACCTCTCCCCCACCTTGCAGATGTTAAGGAGGGAGGGGGTTGTGACGGGGGTTGCTTTGAGTACAGAGACCTCTCTCAGGTCCTTTACTGCCGGCAACAGAAAAAATGACATCAAAAATAAATACATTTGGTAGGAAAGCTAAATCATACCAGTAAACCCAACTGAATCTCACTCTTTGGCTGGACATTAAAGAGCGTGGATGTTTGTGGATGTACTTTTCTCCCCATCGTTGTGTTCTGTTCTTGTACAGCCAGAAATGAGCGATTTGTAAAACAGGCTTACCTTATATGCATCCCTGGTCAAAGCGATAACCATTTATAGATACACAGTGGCATTTGCTAGACAACAGTAAGAGGTATTGGTAGGTTTAACTGGGGATAAGAGTTGTTTTCTGGTGTGGATTCAGTCAGGCTGAATCAGTCAACCACCTACTGTCTGTCTCAGTGTCCCATAGTGTCTTAGTACCTACTCACTTACTTTTGCTTTGCTTTCATAAATCTGATAATCATAGCTAACACATACTGTAGAAATAAAATAAGACAACGTCTTTTGGGTGCTGTTTTTGTCTTCTGTAATAAGAAATGTGTGAGTTTTAATACAGAGCCATTAATAAAGAATATTAGACAAAATATACCTCAACATCCAAGGTGACTGTATATTTCATGGGCAACTAATTCGTTTTACTGTCAATGGAGTAATAGTGAAGTAAGCATGCTTGAAAATGAAAGTTATACCAAAGAGGTTTGTGAACATTCACTGTCTACAGCCGTCTATCTTGTACTCAGATACAAAATCATTCAACCCTTTGCAGGCGGCTTTGTTGGAGATTCGTTTACACTTTCTTTCTTCAGGCATTTCTTCAATCCAGGTGTTTGATTCCAACAGATACTGCATCCTACAGCGAGAGGGAGAGGGCAAATGTGCAGAAGGAGAATTAATCACTGTAAAATGTTAAGAGATCAAAATCGTTCACTAATATCATCGACTGCACATACTTTCCGTTTGAGTCAGTTGTGGATCCATCTTTGCCCATGATGAGATAGCGCTTGCCCGTCTCTAACTGTCCTTTACACTGAAGCCTCTTGGCAAACACTCGAACAGCATTGCCATTCACATCCATATCTCCATCTGGAAGACACAGAGCATATAGTCATTATGTTTTACAGCAGGTCATCAAAACGTAAATGTAATGGCAAACATTAATTTCACCTGTATATTACATAGTCTAGTAGTTATACGTACTTGCTCTGAGTACCTCAGTTACATTAGTGGTGTAAAGCTCAAAGTTGCTCTTCACAGACACACTGAGAACTTCAACGATGTATCCTGAAATACAATCCAACTAAAAGTCACACCATTTACACATATAGAATTAATTTTAACAGTTTCACTGTTAAAGCCCCAATTGTAGTATAGTACCCCATTTGAAGCACTGTCACCTTTATCCTAGCTTTATGTTTTTATTCATTGGATTGAAGACATTTTTTTCAAGGACCGACTGTATGTGACAGCTAAACATGTAAGTTTTACATAAACTTTGAGGATCTTAATACATGTATACATTGGTAAAAAGACCAGTCTTTTAAGTTAGAACAGATTATGTAACATTTTCCATGTTCAAATCAAACTCTTGAAGAATCTCTATGAATGTATGTGAATTGTTTATGGCCAAATAAACATAACATTCTGGATTGGGTCTTTAAAGTGAACTAAAGCATTGTATTATTGCCTTGTGCAGTACTGACCGTAATCTACAGTGGGGAAGAAGCAAGCATGTTCTAAACGGCCTCTCATTGTGATCTGTTGACCGTTGATAAATGGACTTTTTTCTTTATGACAGGGTCCTAGAGAAACAATGGACATTATTATTTAACATAATTTGCACAAACCTCGAGGATATTACTCAATTTGTGAGACTGTTTGCCAGCAGAGGGCTTGGAATAAAGGCTTACTTTCTGCACATTGGCACACATCCCCTGAACACAGCTTGGAGACCATCTTGCTTCTTTTGGGGGCAGAGTAGAACACAGTACACTTTCTGTCTGCACAAAAAGCACAAATAGTCGATTAATTCCTGGTAAATTCAACAAAGATGTCCCTTCTAGCACAGATAAACAGAACATATGCAGAACACATTAAATAAAGTCTTACTTGGTTCATAAAAATCATAGAATGAGGCTGGAGCAGGCTGTAGAAGGCCAACTGGCACTCTCTGTATAGCGTCAAATGCAATGCATTCCGGTTGTTCAATGAGCTAGTGAGAAAAAAAGAAACTCTTAGTTTTGGGCATTTAACATTCTTGTATATGTCTACAGATTTCAGCCTTACCTTATTACTGAAGTAGATCAGTACTCTTCCATAGGAGACCTCATAATGGCAAATGTATTGTTCTGGCAGCAATTTCAGCTGTGGAGAGACAAGATTGACTTTGAGATGACAGTAGAGGAAAGTCCAATGCTTGAGTCCGTTCCTCCGATTTTTACTTTCTTTGCATTTATTTTGCAAGTTTCAATGTTGGTCCATTGGAACCATGATGTTGATGTTGACAATGACGATGAGGAGGAGAAGGAGAAGGAAGAGAGCTACTAACCTTGTCCAGGTCCTCGGTTACAGCCTCAAACCCACTCAGAAGTGTGATGTCAGCAATGGCCATTCCTGTGAGATTCCTGCTCAGGCTATGACTACACAGAGGTAAACATATATAGGTAGAGTGAGAGGCTGATCAGGTTTTGTGAACCATTTCCACAAAGTCACAGCTGAATACTTGAGACTTTCATTGAATAGAGGTCTTCACACTTTGTGAGGAGCAAATGTGATTCTCACTTTACCTGACACAGACTTCGTAGCTAACAGTATTGTCTGAATTTGGGCTGGGATCAGCATCTCTCCTATATCGGGTTCGAGCATCAAACCACTCAACTGCTGATCGTGGGACTCGCTCCTGTTTCTCCCCATCGTTATTGTAGTCTTCGTCATAGTAGTCATAATTTTCCACGACCTTAGCTGATGAGACAACAGTCAACAGTCCCATGTTGCTTTTTTCAACATTGCATACAGTTTAGATTTTTGAATTTATACCAGTGGCTAAGGCTCACCAGTGTACTTCACTTTCCCCTCCACTGTGACTTTGATAGACAGTTGCTCACATTGGTCCTTGGGTTCCAATAGATGGTAAACCTTTACAACCTGCCAAACAGACTGGTGATTTACTGTACATTTTGGATCTCTTTAAACATTTATAAAGACACTAAATCAACCCAAACTCACTTTCAGCTTGGCATCCCCTTCTCCTGTTAACAACACATTGATGTTGTTCCCCATCATTTTCTGAGACAGCAAACACAAGAGAAAACAGTTCATGTAAGTATGAGCTTAGACATTTCTGTGTGCATTTAAGTGTGTTGCTGACAATGCTCCACGCTACCTTCAGCTCTGTTTCCACCTTCTCCCTCTTATTTGCCAGTGACACCTCCAATCTCTCTCTCTTTCCTGGAACAGTGAACTGTGCTCCCACTTGTGTGAAGGTCCTTGAGGGCCTCTTCAGCTCATACTCAGAGAGGGCTTCCAAGGCCACAATAGTATCCTGGACATGGTATTAAGGCACATTTATCTTTTGTATTATGACCGTAAATTAGGGACCACACAAGGAAAACAGGGACCATGTCTTTGGAATAGTATTTCAGCTACTTCTCAATCTAGCATCCCAATCACCTGCGTTGATCTGAAGCCTCCTCCATAGTTTTCTTGTGAGGTTAACCAGCAGGCTGCACTTTCTGCCCACTTGAACTTCTGAAGTGCTAATGCAGTTAGCAGGGCATAGGCCGTAGTCTCCACTGTGATGGCCTCCGCTACCTCTTCAGCATTAGCTCTCCACACATGGCACCCATCATTCCCTGATTAGTCAGAGAAATAGAACATAAATGTAAAGAGAATAAATGGTAACGCATTACAAATATCATCATATTGTCACAGGCCTTTTCATTTCAACCACAACGGGTGTGTCTGCTCTGATGGGACATGCCTACAGTAGCCAATCCTTCCAGTTTGGTCCAGGCTGGTAAAGCATTTGTTTTCTCTGGCAGGCAAACTGAGAGGCAGTAGGCTGTAATGGCAACAGCATAGGGCCTCTCAAGCTCCTCAAGGTGGGACAGGAGGTACGTTGTTGATTTCAGAATGCTTGCTTCCTGGTGAAATGTAACACAAAGAATGTCACTCAATTCTTTGCATCAAATTTTCTTTGTAAATGATATATTTATGTCTTAAAACACATTAAAAACAACAACAGCAGCAATAACATTGTACTGGACAGTATGTCTTTGTATGTATTATCTCACCGCATTATTCCGCTCTTCCTCTTTTAGGAATTGAAGGGACCGGTTCAGTGCAAGAGTTATGAAAGCTGTCATGGATGCTTCTTTCTCTTTGCCTCTAATACCTCCCTACATTAAAAACAGAGAGACAGTATTTCACCCATATCATAGATATTTTATTGAGTTTGTTGCTAGATCACACCATACTGTTCTCAAATATACTTAGCTTTCGAAAGAGTTTACCTGCATACTTCTGTCCAACACTGGATGTGGGTCAGTGAATGACCCATCAGCGTTCTGTACAGAGAGCAAGTAACGGACTGAGTGACTGATTTCTTCTTCAGATACAACCCTAGCCTTCCTCCCCTGCTGTCCAACAATCACTGACTGGCGCTCTGCCACCAAGGACAGCACTTTCACTACAAGGCCAGTCAGCCTGAGGACAAGAGAAAGAACAACAAGGAGAGAAAGATGAAGGGATGGAGAAAGTTCATTTACAATTTGAGATATTGGAAATAACTACCGTAGGTCATAAACCATTATGGCGGCATAAAACATATACTCACCAAGTACTAGATGGCGAACGAATCCATAATCCATAAGATCCATCAGCTTTTTTGTAAGTCAAAATTTTCATGTAACCTGACAAAGAGATGGTTTTCTTTCTTTTTATTTTAATTTTAGAGCAATTTAGAGCAATCAACATGAACAAATAACCCTCAATGATGTCCTTAGAAGTGAATCACACTCCAAATTTGCTGTGCATTATCACATGAAGAACAAAATGAGGGTTATTGACTTACTTACAAAATAAGCAAGAGAGCTAATTAAAATGTTATTTTAATTACATTTTATATATTCTCACCTTCCTCAGTGTAATGAAGAGCCATATCTCTGGTACCAGTAGGCAGCTCAAACCACTGCTGATTAATGTCAAGGTAGCGGAGGGCTAAAGCTGTAGGGGCCAGTTTTTTCATCGTCTGTTCTGCACATCCATCAGGCAATTTGAGCAGGTCAGCAACCCCTTTAGGAGAGAGAAGGGCCCGGGCACTTGACTGGCCAAACCCCTCCCCTGCGTGTCAGATGAGAAGGGTGAATGGGAAAAGACATGAATTGTTATTTACACAGTATGGAAAACTACTGTGTCTAGTTGTACATACCCTCCATCTTAATAAAGATATTGGAGTTGGAGTCAGGGATTGTGTTATCTGGTAGCGTTCCATCGATGGTGAAAGACTGCGCGCTCTTCCCTATCAAGACAAAGAGAAGTCGATGGATTATCCAGGACTTCTTCAAATGTAATGTTCATTGAAGGTTGAGAAATACTGAAACAACTCACCATCTAATTTAACCACATGAGTTTCTTCCACTCTCTCCTCTATACCCTCTGTCTACAACATGAGAGAAGAGTGCTGAATTATTGTGTGTCCCTTGCCTTACACATCAAAACCTGCTAGTGGAAAAAGCATTAATTCATCGATTGAAATTTACTTAAAAGTTAATTCGAAAGTACTTTAAAACCTCGGCTAGAGCTAAAATGTCCTCACTGGACAGAATTTGAATTGACATGGCAACTAGATTGCCCAGTGTGACAAGGGCCCCAATTCCTTTCATTCTGCACTCACATATGTCCCACAAAATAATTCAGAGTGTTGGTGAAGCTAAACTATACATTTATTTGTATGTCTGTTGGTTTGGCAAGATGTATGAACTGTCAGCACAAGCCTAATTGGTTGTCACCACTGAATAATGATCAATTATTCAGGACAAGATTGCTTGTGTTGATATTCCACATATGATAGGCCAACAAAAGCACTACGTCAATGTTTATAGAAGTTTAGATTCAACAACAATATACTGTATAACTATGATGTGCTTGAGGGGTCTATGACGGAAGTACAACAATGTGACTGCCTCTTTTCCTCCACTAAATTGTGCCGTATATACAGTATCTGTACAGGTAGGCCTCTATCATAAAACCCTCCTTTTGCAGAGAAGGGCTTTTTTTTTGTATTACTCACCCAAACATTCAAAGTCTTTTCAATTGCATCTATTCCTCTCTCCTGCTCTATATCATAGAGGCGTATTTTGATGGGTATTGCGCCTGTTACCATCGGGACAGCAGAGAAAGTGATAAAGTTGGAAGACTGGGGCTCCACAGTGATGTTAACAAAAGCTGTAGAAGTGTATGAGCCGGGGGAACAAAGCCCTGTAGTTTGTTCCATATGAACTGCCAGCTACAAAAAATCAAGTGTTTAGAGAGAAGAAAAACATTAAGAAAAACATTAAGAATTGTGTGTACTGTATGTGCCAATTAGGCTATGCTGTATGTTGGAAGTCCGTACCTGTACAGGATTGTCTCCATAGTTGTAGATGACAGGGGCAATGGCTATTTGCTCATATTTTTTTACTGAGTAAGGCAGTCTCAGAGACACAAATACCTCAGTAAATGCTGTGATCTCATACGGTTCAGCTACACACAATCCTGCAGGAGATATGGAGTAAGACAAGTGAATTGCAGTTACTCATCAGACGTTCCTCAATCAAATCTGACATGCATTTGTGAGGTGGGAAGCAGATATTACCATGAGCTGCAGATAAACTGATAGTTTGAATCTCCCAGGTGGTGATGGAGTCAGGTAGAGACAAAACATGACTATAAAGAGTTTTCAAACACAATACAATAAATTAACCAGTTGGAATATATTGAATCTGAAATATGGTGTGACTACTTACAATTTATACTGTAGACATTTAACTGATACTCTTACACAGAGTGACTTACAATGAGTACAGCAGCAGAATAAGCTGAATTTCCTCCATTGCCAAAATCACAAGCAACAAATAGTAAGAAGTGCAAGGGTCAAATATATACAAACAACACTACAGGTAAACAAAGGACCTTGTGACAGTGACTAGCGATTATATTTCATTGAAAAAAGAAAATATTACTTAAAAAGTAACTATATAGTACATAATCAACTTGGACTATAATTCTTTGTCCATGCTTTCTATGCTGAGTGTCCACTTCTTACCTTCCTCTGCCATTTACATCAAATACCGCAAATGCAAAGCTTGGAGGGAAATATCGCCGAATGTACTGATTGGTGGTGTCAGAGAAGAACTCTTCAATATCCAATGCATTTGCAGCTAAAGGATTAAGGAAATTAGAGGTTTGTGTTTATACTCTCTCTGATAATCAAGCCAAACTTATGAAATGCTATTCCACAATGACAAGTTATCCTCACTTCTCCCAAGTCCTTTCTGGGCATACTCTTGTCTCAGCTTTTCTCCTTGACGGCAGCATTCAAGGAAGGCCTCTGCACAGAGAGGGTCTGCATCAACCTGAGAGACCCTCTTAGCTCTTTCCTGACATGTTCGCCTCATAGGGATGAGAGAGAAGCCACGGACACAACAGTCTTGCAACTTTTCACTGGAGAAGTTAGATTCTGGAAGTGACGGATAAAGGAATCATGTTTACAGTACCGTACATGCTTACCAGAACTGGCAAACATTCTCATAGACAGCAGTTGTAATGCCAGAATGCTGTCTTACTTAGGGTCATCATTGCCTGTTGTAGGTCCAAAGAGCGTCTTTGCCGTGCAGGATGTGAATGACAGCCAAACCCTGGAAAAGCAATATATCAGCATAGGGCTTACTGCAATGTCATTCTTAGCTCAAACTGGTGTAAGCAAGTGGCTACAACTAGATGAGCTACTTCTGAGATTGAGTTTGGTTGGTTGTTGTTGTTTGGTATTACAAGGAAAACTTGAAGTAAAAAGGTTATTTCTGCATTAGAGCTTGCAGATAGAACAGGTGGTGGTGCTCTCTCCTCACAGCCAGAGATAACCAACCTAGACCCATAAACAGCATCCAGCGGTTCAAACTACAAAATGCGTTGTGAATGTAGATTATGTCCCCATAGTGCAATAGTAAGTTGACTGAACGATTCATTTGTGACTGTCATGTATAAAACATGCTTTGTTCCTCTACAAAAAGCTGAGCATAATTTTGTCATTTCTTTGTTAGTACAAAATGAGTTTTAAACATCTTGTCTTTAATCTATATTCCCAGTTAGCCTACTTATTATTCAGGGACTGGTTTCATTCTTGATCCGACAGTAATGCAGTTTGAGGTCAACTAGTGATTTTAAATGTCATTCAAACCTTGCTGGAAAGCAGTACTGGCCTGCTAAACTGGTGTAGCACCAGAGTAAATACTAGCATCTTCCACTTAAAAATGCAACATAAAAACTGTTCATTCAAAAGCCACATACAGTGACCAACTCGTTTCATGAATGCTCCCAAATTTAATTACGTTTCAATCCCTTCATTAGGACCAGTCGGTGCCATAGTTCCTAAATAGTAAATCCATTGTAGTTATTTTTTTAATAGCCAAGTTAATTGTCAATGTCACCCCCGTGCTCATAGGCACATACTCTCTGCCTATATATCGTGGTGTGGAAATGTTATGCTGTGCATTTTTTAAGTGTATGGAAACAGGGCTCTGTTTCTCTCCAATTCTTGTGGCACTGCAGTTCTCTGCACTTAACTTTTTTAGTGCCCATCTTGCTTTGCCAATGTATGCGTTAGTTAGAGTTAGAGATCTTGCGTTTGATTTTTATCTTTTTCCCGGTCAGAGCGTGGTTAAAGAAGGTACAATGTCATGTGAAATGGTATTTGGCACAAGCCCCAACAATTGGCATCCAGTAGGTCCTGCAAAAAGGTATGTGGTCTTATAGGAGGCAGGTCAAACCAAATGCAAATTGTCGCTATGGAGCTTGGACCCGAAGCCATTTCACATCATACTTCTTTAACCATCCTCAGACCAGAAAAAATATGAAAATCAAGTCAAAATCTAGGAACTATGGCACCAAATGGTCTTAATGAACACTTTAATCTGGTCTTTCTTATAACTAACTATGAATACTACATGATGTTTGGACAATGGGGACTAAAATGTGAATGCTTATTCTTGAATATGTATTCTTGCAATATTTTTTAAATGTTTGTGAATATTGCATGATGTTTCCAATTCCAATTCCTATGTCATGGGTTACCACAAGGGATGGTAGTATTTAGATAGTAATGTAACCAAACCTGAATCATTGCAGTACGATCAAGCCTCAGCCCATCCTTGGTCTCTTTCCCTAATTTACAGTAAGAACTAAGTTTCTGCTCCTAATCAATAGTAAGACCTCAGAAGAGTTCCACTGGATTGATGATTGATTCTATCCCTAATTCACAATAGTTAAAATGTGTTATCTAGTACAGAGATGAACATGGATGAACAATAATTTAGTGCTAACTCAACATTGGGATGTAGGAAACACTCAGCAGATCACATTTGAGAAGAATTAATGTAAGAAAGCTTGTACTCTTGTCATACCCTTTCTCATTACTGACTCCGTAGACTTGGACTGATGAGATAGAAAAGACAGGCCGGCATCATTTAGTGTGGAAGTTGTGTCAGATCCTCCGCCATATGAGCAACCAAGGTCATATGACTGCATAGAGGAAAACACCTGAAAAAGTGAGAACAAGAACTCTGTTTCACCATATTATCACTTATGGATTCAATTAAATCTCTCAATATATTGTGAGTGAGCTTCAGAGAAACTACATAATGCTGTCGGGGGTGTGAGGGGGGATTAGTGTTACCTGCTTGGCTGTGAGTTTATTATGGGCATTGAGAGCGTAGATGGCCTTATCCACAGCCAGTAAGGCCACTTTAGCTTGCTGACCATCTAAATCAAATTCTAGCACAGCCTGTTTCCCAGGATGAAACTGATGTTTTTTTGTGGTTACCTGGATTTGAGAGATTGTAGAATTAAGAGTTGAATTTATTAATTCAGTAAATCAGTAAATCCAAATAAAATATTAAAATTGTAAATACACAATTCAGTAAAAGTGGGATGTCATATGGTTATTGTGTGTATTTATGTAATACATTACTATTATTGACCCATAGCAGTGAAACCATATGATCAAAATCACATCACATCCTTGGTGTGACACCATAGAGGCACAAGGTAAGATCTCCAAAGATAAAACCCGTGAAATAACTTGTTTGTTTTGTTTAATTATAAATATTGCACTATACCATATTTTGCTATAACAGTTATAACACAGGTTGTTAAAACAGTGCATAATACTTACTTATGCATCAAAAACATGTAAAGTTGTCAATATGTTTGACAATTGTGAATTTTGAAAGTGTTTTTTTTTAGTCTAGCTGTGTCTGATAAAGTGGGACAGCATGATTTAGATACATTTGGACAGTTTTTTTTAGGTTTTAGCAATGGAGGAAATAAATTCAATTTACATTAGTAAACCACGTGTACTTAAGCCATGCAAAGCTCTCAGATATACAGTATCATGTGTTGGGCTAGTATGTTGGGTAGTGGTTGATAAATGTCACAACAGTGAAAAGAATTGCAAATAAAATGCTAAAAGTGTCCCACTTATTCAGACAGACAGACAGACAGACAGACAGAGACAGACACACACACACACACACAATCAACAGAGGTAAAGTTCTGTTTGTCTACAGTATCACTCATGTTCAGTCTGCACATTTATCTACACTAGCTGTTTACTCACCTTGACCTTCTTCTCACACTCACCCTTGACATCTACCCACACAGAGTCAGCAATGATGTCACCACGCTGGTTGTAGTAGTAGCCAATCAGACGGAAGGATGGTGCCATATCAGACGTTATCTGCAGCTTGTCTATAGTTGTAGTTCCAGATCTGAGAGAACCCTGTTTTATTAGGATCCCTCGACTAAAGACCTACAACATAGACACATTTTGGTTTTTTAAACTGCCACTACTCCTTGTGAAAACAAATCATGTTGCATTCACTTAGATATGCCTCACCATGTAGTATATAAACCCATTCTGTGGACCGTTGATGGGTAGGTATGCAACAGTGAGGGACTCGCCCACAGAGTACATCCTGTTGGTAACACTCAGGTACAGGAAGCAGTTACTCGGTGATGAGGCACGTTGGATTACTTTCCTCTGTTGCTGGCCATCTACAGACACCTATTGAGGACAGGAGTGAAAACAATTAACACGGAACTAAAGCATAACTACGAGACTCTCCACACTAATTCTCCAATGGTTGCTCAGTTTTGATTACACCTTTAACTGAGTTGTTTGGGGATACTAACTTGAACAGTAATCTGGCCTGCAGGGGGAATATTAAAGACAGTAAACACTGCCCCCTGCTGGTTGGTGGTGTATTGACTAGACTTCTCCTGGGATGTTGGTACATGAATCTCTACAGGCACATCAGCTGCTGGGGAGCCATCTGGGAGACGCACGACCACCTGTCAGAACAACATACAAATCCTTCACATACAAAATCATCAAAGGTACATCCTTATGTATGTATTTGTTTGTTTGTTTGTCTGTGCCTATTTTATTTTTCAGGCTTACCACCACATCTAGTGGGACTCCAGGAATGAAATATGAGCGAGTTCGAGACAGATCAATGGTGTAATGGTGAGAGATGATGGGAAGGGAAACTTCTGCCTCTTGTAGTTCACCGCCTGGGCAAATAATACAGTTTTATCAGCCCTAATGAAAAATCACTATAATGTTTCTACAATATTCCTTCCTAAGGAATATTAAGTTTATAGTGACCTTATCTTAGGCTACTTTATAGCGTTTTTGATCTGCTATGGTGTCACCATGATATTCCTATAGGGAGTTCATTTTCGTCCTCTGTAGTGGACACCAGTCTCTGGTCACTATCTCAAAGTCCATGCATGCCACTGTGTTGAAACCTGATGTATCTTAGAGAGGACATCCTGGGTCTTATTTGTTGGGGTGTAACCATGGCAACCATTTCCCCCCTGCCTCTTCAAAATGTCCAAAATCTGTACAAGCACATTTTATGGGAGAAGGAGAGGTAATCAATCAAAATTAACTATTTACCACCTACTTTACTTTGAGTGGTTCTCAATCCTGGCCCTCAGGACCCAGAGTACTGCTGGTCCTCTATCCCACCAGGTAGTTAATTGCTGTTAACGTTAATTGTATTCACCTGGCATCCCAGGTGTAAATCAGTCCCTGATTAGATGGCTAGAATGAAAACCAATACAAAACCTTGTATTTACGGTTTTAAATGAATGAAAATGCATAATTTCTTTGATCCAACATGATTTTTCTGTTCAATAGAGACCTTTAGTCCACTACAGAGGACGTGCCATACACATTTAATAAAAGTAAATTTAGATTTGTTTTTCTTTGTAACATGTTATTTATACCCCAAACACTCATGAGATGTAGAAATAATCAGAATTGCGAAATCCTTTTTCTGCTGGGACTCAGGAATGATAGTTTTGCTGTGATGTTTCTATATGGTATCCTTCTAAAGAAAATTATAGGACTACTATCATTATTTTTCATTAGAGAATCTGTCCTATGAAGCTATCCTTATTCTTCAGTGAGACCTCTGAATATTATGAGAGGTTGTGTAAGACTTGATTCAAACTGCTGTTTCCACACGCCTCTCATAGAATATTGCAAGATCCATTTAAAATCCCTTCTTGTGTTCCAGTGTGTCCTTTACTTTGTATGTTGGTGACAGACACGACCAAATAGAGCTCTGCTCCACTCTGCTGCAAGTCAGACAGGGTTTTGTTCTGCTGGTCGTGGAGTTGCTTATTTAACTCAGCCATCTGGAGAATAGCTGTTGCTTGCCCATCCTGGACCTGCAAGAAATTGTGAAATTGTTGGTTTTCAAATAACAGTTCAGAGTTTTTGTAACAAATGAGTCGTCTTATAAAATGTGGATAGGTATATGTCGATAGGTATTTCTTCTCTCACCGAGCCAGTCAACTCCAATCCCCTGATAAAGACAAGCTTCATTTTTTGACCAGCATCAGAAGCCTGCACTCCAAATCGGCAGTGGTAGGCTCCTTTTACTCTCTCCCCATATGGGTACCTGGAAATAACAAATAAGCATGGTAGGCTACATGACATGTTGAACTTCTGACAAACAAGAGTCTCGGGGGCTCATTCAGAAAACTCCGCGGTAACAGAATAGCGGCGCGCAAAATTTCCAATCCAAAAACACGGAAGTGCGACTCTGCCAAAGGCGGCGAAGAAGAGCGCGCTTCCGTGTTTTTGGATTGGAAATTCGGTACAGGCTGCCGCTTTACCGGATTTAAACGGTTGTTTCACACCGGAATATCATTTTACCACGCCGTTTTTACTACAGACATCCGTATGACCATGTGCATACCTTCAAATTTGCGATACGACGTTGGAAAACAGGTCAAAAATACCCCTATTCCACCGGTACCCCCTATCCGGGATGGTAACTATATGTGAACGAATCCTAGAGCTAAAGTCCCAAAGTCAGGCGATGGGTGAGGTTACAGATGGGGCTAGCTCTCCTACTGCTGTTGCAATGTTGGTTTTTATAACTGCAATCAGAGCCGTAATTGCAAAGCCAGTGTGTGAGTCATAGGCTATTTGTTAAACATTTTCACTTGTTTCCAATGATAATTAATTGGGACACAATGTAACTTTATCTATTGATTTTAAAAACATTTATTTTCATTAGTTAACAATTTCTACAGTACATCGTCTGACTAGAGCAGGTGGTCTTTTTTGCGCCGCGGTGTGCTTTTATTAAGATGGCAATTATCAAAAGGGTGGGAGTACAGGGGAAAACGTTAACGCTAATTACGACCCGGTATTCCACGTTAATGAATGAGAAAACACCCTATGGTGATGGTATCTGCCCCTAACGTCACGCTAACGGACAGCGTAATTTATACTTCTGCGTCGAAACAACGGCGTAGCTACGCGCACTCCTCCCAAATCTCAACAACGCGTTGTGCAATCCTGCGCGTAAAACAAGCTGATTGGTTGAATTCCCAACAGGAAGTAGGGACAACGGAAGAGAAACAGAGCGTATACTAAATTCCTCTTCACCGCATTCAATATCGTTTCCCGTCTTGTCCTTGTCCTGACCATTTCTGTTCAGACATGCAACAGTGCCATTTCTTTGTTTCACAAATTAATTGGTTTGTTTACACTTTCACTGGGGGTGAAAACGGATTTCCGTGTCCGGATTTTCTGTACATTGTGGTTTACTAAATGTGACACTGCCTCCCAGTGGATACGTTAACGTTCGTACAAGTATAAAAGAAAACAGCCACACGAACGTATCCGAACGACACCCATTTACGTGCAGACGGAGAAGCATTATGTTAAAGTAGTATAAAGTATAAATTACCCTACGTGCACCTCTCCAAAAATGTAACTGCGCGTAGGGCGATGCCGATTTCGCCGTTGGTGGCAGAATCACCGACGCAGAACTATAAATGCTTGCACCGCCGTAGCTTCGACGCAGAAGTATAAATTAGGGGCAGATACCGTCACGGTAGGGTGTTTACTCATTCATTAAGGTGAAATACCGGGTCGTTATTAGCCGGTATGAATGAGCCCCTGGATGTGTGAAAAGACTACACATGTAGGCCTACTTGAGATGAGCGCCCCAAAACTAGTATGTCTCCTATTACTTAAACAGTATCTCTCCACTTTTTTATTGATAGTAGAACTTAGTACAGTCAGGAATGTATTAATAAATGAATCAAAGCTTACAAGGCTGAGATGGTGAAGTTAAACTGTTGGGCGTTCAACAGAAGACAGCTTTGCTCCATTCTGATGGTCACCTCAAAACTTGGTAAAACTAGCATGTGAAAATAGAAATATATATATTAAGAGGGAAGAAATATGATTTATTAATGCAAAAACTGTGTTAAATGCTTGGGGGAAAAAAGCATGATATCAAGTTGATAGCTCACCAAATTTCTGGACTTTGAACTCTCGAGTAACTGCATTTGCTTCATCGTCTTCATAGTGTGCTACAATCTTCCACGTACCCATTCTTTGTAAACAAAACATACATGTATTGTAAATGTGATATCTATATTCCATATTTTGTTACTGCACTAAAAGTTGTTTGTGTTGTTATCAGTGTAGTTAAAATTAATGACAAATCTCTCTCAACATACTCAGAGACATCAGGTATGTGGAATATGCCACTGGATATTCCTCCCTTTGCTGTCTTAAAGGACTTCATTATTCTGTTTCCAGCAGCATTCTATCAATGACATGGAAGTCAGTTGCAGAGGTCTTTTAAAATCCTCTTCATTTCTAAAGAAATTGCATTGCATACACTACAACTCTGAATCCATGCACAAAAATGTATCTACTCACAAGTATCGACAATTGGAAAAATTCCTCATGAGGCCTCAGTGTATGGTCAAGAGTGAATATCCTGTACCTCACTAGCAGGGAGAGAATCCGCATACCGTATGATTAATGGCTATATACAAAATATTCATCAATCTATTCCAAATACTGGAATTTTCACACTAATTGTGCATTAATTCACTCTCTTTTACCTTTCTGTGTTGGGTTGTAGATTGGCTGATCGGTCTGAATGAAGATGTAGCCCCTGTGTTTAGATACCAGGACCCTCGTTATCTCCCTCTTAGTGAAGGATGGGCTGACTGCCACCAGCAGAAGGTAGGGATGAGAAGACGTGAAGGGGGGAAGTCTTGACATCTTTTCCCTATCTATCTGTACAAATAGAAATTTTAACCTTTGGTAAATGACATCTCAATCCTGTATAACCTTTCGTTTTCTAATATGAGTTGGGAAGTTTTCATACCAGGAGCTCAACTGTTTTGACCGGCTCCTGTTCAGTACACGTAGTGGTCATCTTCTCAGACATAATTTGTCCATTACTCTCATACTCCAGGTAGAGAGTAACGGGGCTATTGAGGAGAGGCCCTCCCATCTGGACAAACACTTTCTCTTTAACACCCACATGGAACACATTGGGTGCTGAGATGAAGAATCTGTACATCAAGGCGAAAAATGTCACTTATCTATCCACTACCCCATTTAGCATTCAATAGTATTGACTGTAAAAGAGCTCTACTTCTATGTCTAAAAGCAGGTACACATCGACAATGCTGCAATTTTAGTTAAATCTGACTAAACTACCACTGTAGCGAATGGCAGAATAATCACTACAACTGATTCCAAATGTAAATCTGGCATTCCATGCATTATACTGAAATATATATTACTTTTTTTGATATGTGGATAGCAAGTTTCACAAGCCAGAAAAGTTATTTTAAAACATCTTCACATTAAACAGAAATAGGCTGGCATTACATGATGATTACATTTACCTGTTGTTTGCACACACAGAGTCCAGAGTTAAGATGAGCAGCAGTATAGGACAGATGTGACACTCCATTGTCCAGCTTCTGTTTCTTTGCCTGCTCTGACTCAGGCTTTTGATTATCTGAGGTTTTATAAGTCATCCACCCCTGTATTTCTCAATCGTTTAATTTCTAAAGAACCTCCCCCTGTTCTTTCTCCCAATATATAACTTAGGAAATGCGTAGCCTATCACAGCTCAGAGTGATGTCCTGTGTAACTCATGATAATTGTCAATACGATAGCTGTCAAAATCATAGATTGTCAGATATTGTGCTTGTTCAGATGTGCTTCTCTCTGGCCATGCTTGTTGGTTCAATAGTGTTTAACTGGCTTGATAAGGCTAAAAATATTTGCATCTAAACAGATTTATCAAACATATGAAGTTGGAAATAGAACAGATCATATTGGACTTTAGAACTGACAGATGTATTTCAGACCACAACATTCATTTTGACACTGATCTGATAATAGCCTATATTATATCACTTATTGGCTTGCCTGCATGGAAAGTATTTGGGAGTTGTGTCTGTTTCACAATGTGTATCCATCCTCTCATTGGTCACTGCAAGTCAGCCTGATTTCCTCTGAGTCATGTGATTTACAAGAATTCTGAAGTCTGGGCTCTCTGTTAGAGTAAAGTACTGTTTCCTCTACAACAAATGGTTCAGGAGTGATTTGCAAATTAGCCATCAAGACGTTTTAAAGGGTTTACATTTCTCTTTAACAAACTCTGCACCTACCACTGTTTTCTCACTGTACTGAAGCAGATTTATTTTAAATATATTATTAACTATTAGAATACCTGCTTGTATAAGTTTATGCAATAGCATAAAACAGTCACGTGCAATTGTGTTAACTTTCTTTGAGCTTTTATACTGTTCATCATCCTTGTATTCATCAACACTGATAGTGTGCTGAATGTAATTTGTGGCGGCCTCCGGGCCTTTTGCCTTGGTGTGTGTGTCCCTCTCTCTAGGTATCTGTTCCTTTAAGACCGGTCCTGATGAGCTGATAGTGTGCAACTGGTGGGAGACAACAAGAACGGACCAGTTTGGCTCCTACCCAGGCTGGCTGGTGCCTGGCACCTGGTTTCTTTGGTTTGTTTTTCCCAGTTTGCACCCTGCAGCACCCACTCACATATCTCTCCCACTCATGCAACACCCTCCCATTCACACTGACCTCCTGACTTACACACCTCATATGGTTATTGTTTGAGGGGGTTACTTTTGCTTTATAATAAACTTCGGTAAACCATTGATACTACCGCGTGTTCTCCCTCTTTTTGTTATGATTTGAACGAGCAGTCATAACCAAAGAGCTACCAATCTTTGCTAACTATGTGTGTGTTCTGGCAAACTGTTACAGGCTTATGGAGGACAGGAGGATACATTCTTATTATACTGCATGATTTATGATACTCAGATACTGAGTACTTCGAGATTTGGAACTCGGCTTGTAATGAAGATGTAGAAACAATGTCATATTGGAAACTTTATTTTTTCCACATCAAGAACCTGATAGTGTTTGAAGATACAATCAAAAGAAAAAGAAAAAAATCTCAAAATCCAGTGTCTTCCAAGTGTAGCTGGATACATTTTGCTATTCAATATTTGGCCTTTCATTTCTTTGAAAATCTTGAAGTGAATGCATTGGTATTAGATGTTTAATGCTTTTGATTGATGGTCTGACAGACTATCAACACTAATTCCAATGTTATACTTCATACCCACAGTTCTACTGTAAATGTAGATACCCATGACACAATTTCTTGATGAAATTAAGGCTACAGTTCATCTTAGTTAAATTCTCAAGATCGGGGTACTGATGCTCAGAAGAAGTCTTTTAGAAATACTAGTGCCACATGAGATTTCCACCATGCAGGGGCCATTTGTAATGGTAGATGTGTATTTGTGTGGGAAGGTATAATTTGTTTTGTCCACACTAACTTGCTGTGTGTTACAGAAGCATATTGCCTTAATGAGATAATTATCTCATAATTCTGAGAAAAGACTTTCGGGGTGTTTAGCCTTCAAAATAAAAGCGTGGAAGTTTAAACGTGTAGAAATAGATTTAAACAAATGTATTTGTATTTAATCTTCTAAATGTTAGTGGGTTGTGAAAGTACAGGTCTGTAGGAGTGTTAGTCTGTATTCTGTATAGTTAACAATGCCACATTATGGTATTTTTCATTATTTCTATGACATAAAATATTAATCTGTGTATTCACTTATTGGGTGTGATGATATATACAAATACATTTGTTTAAATCTATTTCTACAAGTTTAAACTTTTGCACTTTTATTTTGAAGTCTAAACGCCCAAATCGGAAGTCTTATTTTATAGTTATTCTGGACATCTTAACGCATGTTGGATGTCAAGCAGATCAGAGTGGGCTTTCCGTCTGAGCAGCCCTAAAGTCCTAAGGTGCCTGCACAAAGTTAATAAATTAATGACAATGCCATCTATATACTCTATATACCAGTGTCTCAAACCAAGACGGAAATAAAACTGGATTAATTTAAACAGCTGTGTCATGTAGGCCTTCTGTAAAATGCATCTCTACACCACACATAAACATCTCCGCTCTGTTTTATAATGATCTCATAAATTGTTTCTCAGAATTCCGAGATCTTTTCTCAGAATTATTAGACAATTACTTCATTAATTCGGAAAAACTGGGCAGAATTTATTTTTCTTCAGGTGAATGCAATACGCTTTCATACAGTACATACATATTTAAACTTATTTCACATTAGTCATGTCAAAACAATTATAGCAGTTTTCTGTGGGAAGAGATTAGTGTCAGCAGAGATTGCCTTTGAATTTGTTGAATAAATTAATTCAAAAATGCAATTTGAAAGGCACAATTTGAAATGGAATGCAATGGCTTGAAACTGAATGTCATTATTGTTGAATTTAATGTTTAGCTATAATTTAAAGTCAGTTTTCCCATTTCAGTTTTCCCTAATTCAAAAACGGTGGCCTGGAAGTGACAAATACAACCGCATTTCACAAAACATATTAGCACATCAGAAAACAGATTAAAATGTCACAAAACAAAGTCACAACATAGAAAACAAATTAACAAATCAGAAAACGAACATTTCATGAAACAATTAAAGATTTCACAAAGCAAATTAACATCACAAAACACAACTTGATTTAAGAAAACAAATTAACGAATCACAACACAAAGTAAACAAATAATTTATCTTAATGTGTATGCAAACATGCTAATACTAACATGCTAGTGCTAATGCTAACATGCCAATGCTACATGTGAAAGGACCTTTGCATTAGCATTAGCTCATTAGCTTTACCATTAGCACGTTAGCATTAGTATAAACATGCTAGCATTATTATGTTAGCATTAGCATTAATGTTTATTATTAGCATTATGCTAATAGCTAACTTAGCTAAGTTTGCATAATCTAATTCTGACAAAGTAAGCGTCAGCATTAGTATCTTAGCATTATAATTAAGATAATTCAATGTTACTCTGTGTTTTTCTGATTTGTACATTTGTTTTGTAAACTGTTGTGTTTTGCACTTCCAGGTCTTCGTAAGATTTAGCTTCTTGACATCCGGGCACAAGGAACTATTATTCCCTGAGTGACGGCTGCCGACAGTGGTGCAGCCCCACTCTTCACTTAGCCAACCACAAGCCATGTGGCACTTTGCCTTGTTCATCT
The DNA here is from genome assembly GCA_900302605.1 of Rondeletia loricata. Lineage (NCBI taxonomy): Eukaryota > Metazoa > Chordata > Actinopteri > Beryciformes > Rondeletiidae > Rondeletia > Rondeletia loricata. Next base: position 26,727 of record OMLI01094776.1, read on the forward strand.
CCTCATCCATTGATCAAGTCTTATTCTCTCCACTTGGTGAAAGAGTTGCAAATTGTGTCTATAGGGAGCCGAAGCGGAAGTGTAGGCCGAAGCCTTACCGTGGTTGACTAGCGGCTAAGTGGCTACACTGCAATTTACCCCCGGGGATCAATAAAGTATCTATCTATCTATCTATCTATCTATCCATCTATCCATCTATCCATCTATCCATCTATCCATCTATCCATCTATCCATCTATCCATCTATCCATCCATCCATCCATCCATCCATCCATCCATCCATCCATCCATCCATCCATCCATCCATCCCTCTCTCTCTCTCTCTCTCTCTCTCTCTCTCTCTCTCTCTCTCTCTCTCTCTCTCTCTCTCTCTCTCTCTCTCTCTCTCTCTCTCTCTCTCTCTCTCTCTGTCTCTCTCTCTCTCTCTCTCTCTCTGTCTCTCTCTCTCTCTCTCTCTCTCTCTCTCTCTCTCTGTCTCTCTCTCTGTCTCTCTCTCTCTCTCTCTCTCTCTGTC
>OMLI01094782.1:0-20650 GCA_900302605.1 Rondeletia loricata
GTGGCCAGAGCTCAGATCACGGTGACCTTCTTCTTCAAACTGGGGTTTTCACTTACCAGACGTTTTCACGTGTCTTTGCTGATCCTGGGGTAAGTCAAATCTCCTCTCCTCTTATACTCCACAATATTTTGAGTTATAAATGCATACATACATGAATGGTTTGATGTTGATTATAAAAGGGGCGGTACACGCTTTGATACATTTTAGGATTAATGATGCTGTAGACAAAATGAGCCCAATTTGTCTAGAAATATATAAAGGACTCAAAATGTGTAACATACTATTGCTGGCATACACAAAAGGGAATTGCCCTGCTCAAAAGAAGACAGAAGAGGAGAGCATTCAGGCCTCAACCGCCTCCATTTTCAATTGAGCTTGATAATTCACTTCTGTGAATATATTGAGTGTTTGAGAGTTTGAGTGTTTTATATACTTGTAGTCCAACTGGGCACCTATCTTCTGCAGTGCTATAAACATAACAAATAAACCTTAACATAATAAACATATCCCCATACATTCCCTTTATATCGAGATTTTCCTGTTTGACTGTTGGAACATCCTTTTTTATTTCATTATTTGTCTGCCTTGACAGCAGAAATACACCACGACTATACATCATCACTGACCATGATGTGTCTGGGTGTGTCCCCCCTGCAGGTCAGTGAATTACTGGGCACAGCAGCCCCCAAGCAGCAGGCAACACTTACTGTGTCCTGCCGCGGGGAGGTGGGCTGGAGCTCCCTGGGACAGCAGCAGCACCTACGGGAGTTCCTGGAATACAAACTAAACCCTGAGCCTGTGCTCCCCAAGATGGAGGGCGTCACAGAGTTCACGGAGTACATCTCCGAAACGGTTGACGTCCCTTCACCATTCGACCTCCTGGAGCCACCCACGTCCGGAGGCTTCCTGAAACTGTCCAAGCCATGTTGCTATATCTTTCCCGGTGGGAGGGGAGACTCTGCTCTCTTTGCTGTGAATGGCTTCAACATCTTGGTGGATGGAGGCTCTGAACGAAGATCCTGCTTCTGGAAGCTGGTCCGTCACTTGGACCGCATTGACTCGATTCTACTCACACACATCGGCGCTGACAATCTCCCAGGCATCAATGGGCTCCTTCAGAGGAAGATAGCAGAGCAGGAGGAGGAGCAGTCCCAAGGCTCCACCAACTATAGCGACTGGATGAAGAACCTGATCTCTCCAGAGCTAGGTGTGGTGTTCTTCAATGTACCAGAGAAGCTTCGTATGCCAGAATCAAATCTCAAAGTCAAGCGCAGCATCGAAGAGGCCTCACTCACATTGCAGTACCTTAACAAACTGGGAATCAAGCCGGAGCCTCTCTTTCGAGTGGTCAGCAACACTATTGAGCCCATCACCCTGTTCCACAAGATGGGAGTGGGCAGGCTGGACATGTATGTTCTGAACCCTGTAAAGGACAGTAAAGAGATGCAGTTTCTAATGCAAAAGTGGGCCGGCAACAGCAAGGCCAAAACTGGTATTGTGCTCCCCAATGGGAAAGAGGGAGAAATATCTGTGCCCTACCTGACATCAGTTACAGCCTTAGTTGTTTGGCTCCCCGCCAACCCTGCAGAAAAGATCGTTAGGGTGCTGTTCCCTGGGAATGCACCACAAAACAAGATCCTAGAGGGGCTTGAAAAATTAAAGCACCTTGACTTCTTGCGCTATCCTGTAGCCACACAAAAGGACATTGCTTCAGGAGCTCCTCCCTCTGTCATAAAACAGACAAAGTTAAAGCAAAGAACAGATAGCAAAGAAAGCCTCAAATCCTCGCCCAAGACCCCCAAGGCCTCAAAGAAAGACATCGATGGACAAGATGATGTGTCAGCTGCCACAGAGGCAAAGAGTGACTCTGTAAAGGAAAATAAGTTAGAGAAAAAAGAGGACAAAAAGACTACCAAAACTATAAAATCCAAGACTGATGTGCCAGAAAAGAAAAAACTCTTGAAAGAAAAATCCTTAAAAAAGCACTCCAAGGAAAGGCCGTCAAAAATGGATGAGAAAAAAGACAAGGAAAAGAAAGAGATCAAGAAAGTAAAGAAAGATGACTCAGCCAAAAAAGATGAGAAGAAAGATGGCAAGTCCAAGGAGGACAAGAAGAAGGACACATCCAAACCCGAGCTAAGGAAGATTACAAAGCCTGACCTAAAACCCCTGACACCAGAAGTCAGAAAGACGCTACACAAAGCTAAAGTGTCAAGCAAAGCCAAGACTGGCAAAATCAAAGCAGCCAAGGCAGAGCCTGCTGAACCCACGCCAGAGGAACCAACACCCAAAACTATTCAGCCTGAACCACTAGAGAATGGAGCTGTTGAGGGCATGTCTGTTCCCTCCACACCAGAAGACCTCACCAAGGACTTTGAGGAATTGAAACAAGCTGTATTTGTAGCTGTATCCTCAGAGCTACCTGACAACGCTGAGGTTGCATCGGAGCCAACAGCACAAAGCCTTACCCAAGAGGAGGAGAAAGCACAAGAAACGATATCAGAAATTCCACCTGGCACAAAGTCTCCTGAAAAGGAGGTATCAGCCTTAGAAGTGAAAGCTGAAGCTGAGGCTGAATATGAAGAGAAGGAGTCAACACAAGAGCAAGAGGAAGAATTAGAAGTAGAAGAGGCTGAAAAGTTTGAGGATGAGGGAGCAGCCATTGAGGATGAGGAGGAGGAAGAGGAGGAGGAAGAGGCACAAACTGCTAAAAGGAAAACAACAGAGGAAGAGGAGGATATGGGAATAGGAGAAGAGGAAGATGAACCAAAATGGAAGGAGGCAAAAGACAATGGGCTTGACAGGAAACACGAGGTGGAAGAAATGGAGAAATCAGAATATCTCTCAGCTAAGGTTGAGACAAAAGAGGAGTTTAAAATTACTCCATCCAAGGAAGAGGAGGAAGAGGCTGTGGAAAAAGCTGAACTGGAGGAGGTAGAAGATTTAGATGTAATAGCAGATGAAGAGATCAAAGTTCAACCTGAAGATACTGCAGAAGAAGAAATGGCCCAGGTCATGGAAAGCCAAGCCGCTGGGCTTGTGACTACAGCCAAAGACGAGGAAGATGAGGAAGGATACCTGTCACATGTGGGAGGGGCCACAGCTCCCATAACCTCAGTAGCTCAAGGAGCCACTGCAGCAGAACCCGTCTCGTACATCCAAGATGAGACCATTCCTGGCTACTCTGAGACAGAACAGACCATCTCTGATGAGGAGATTCATGAAGAGGCAGAGGACAGGATACCACACCTTCAGTATGAAGTCGGTGCCTATGATATCTCCGTTCCAGATCAGACAGGATCGTTTGTAAATATTCACGGCATGAGGGCGATGCAAGCTGCAGCTATGTCAGATAAAGGTTTTATACCAGGTGTACAGGAGCAAGTGTCTGTGTTCACCAACATCATCACTGCTCCTTTGGCAGAGGAAGAGCATGTGTCTTCTGCAACATCCATCACAGAGTATGACAAATTGTCCTCCTTCCCCACCTCTATTGCTGAAGACCAATCTGTGGCATCTGTCACGGCACCTCAGACTGAAGAAACAGGCAAAAGCTCTTTGGCTATGGATACTGTAAACAATGTTCCCCTGTCAACCCCAACTGACTCCACCCACGGCAAAGAGTACCCACACTCTGCGGGGACCATCTCCCCATCTTCCTCTTTAGAGGATGACAAGTGCTTCAAGTCTCCATCTGATGACTTACAGCTTGCTGAAGTGAAGACAGGGGCTAAGGCTCCTGATGCTTATGATGAAGAGGACGAAGAAGAAGAAGAAGAAGAAGAGGAAGATGAAGACCAAACTCCTAATCTTGACATTTCACTTGAAAAACTCCAAGAGGGCTATGCTTCACCCCAAATATTCCAGGATAAAGAGAAAGATATTGAAAAGCTCGCTGGCTCAGTGTCTCCAGTTTCAAAGTCTATTCAGGATACCAAACCACTACATCCACCACTTGAAGAGGAGCATATAGATACAGTTGCACCAAAAGATATCTCATCTGTTGTGCCGACCAAACCTTTTGGATCAGACTCAGTAACTTCAGAGAGTGAAGAGCGTTGTTTCAGTCCGGATGATAGCACTGTGAAAATGGCCTCCCCTACACAGTCTGGACCTCCTAGTGCAGCCCATTCTCCACTTCGTCAGTCACCAGTGGAAGAGAAGATGAAGGGCTTCCCTGAATTGGAGCCGCAAAAAAAAGAGGAGGTCCCTGATGTTGTCACCAAAGCCGAAGACAAAGATAAAAAGAAAGATACAGCAGAAATGGAGAGTAAGACACAAAAAGATGTTGACATGCCGAAAGCAGATCAGCATGAGGTAGAAGCTTCAACATCTTTGGATAAACCAATTGAGAAGGACATAAAAGAGGTTCCACTGATGAAAGAGCCAGAAAAAGACACTTCACCTGTGTCAAAAGCTCAAGATGAACAGATAGAGACAATGTCTCTTGCTGCTGCTCCTGTAACAGGAAAAGTTGAAGCACCCATGTTGGAGAAGGATTCTCTCACCGAGGACATTTCTAGTGAGAGAGTATTATCTGGACACAGTGATGAAGAAGTTGATGATGGGCGTCAAGAGGAAGAACCCAAAGTGCCTGAGAGGGAGAGTCGTTTCCTGGATGATGATGATGACAAGGAAGATGATGATCATGATGATAAATCTGTAGTTAAAGCCGTCAAGGAGGAACAGGAAAAAGAGGCAGAAAAGGATGTCACTTCCGATGTCAAACAAATCAAGGATGAGCAGAAACAGAAAGATGCCACACAGGATGATGTTTCTGGTGTAAAACCCATCAAGGATGAGAAGACAGAGAAAGAGACAGAAAAGGATGGTACTTTTGATATTAGATGTATCAAGGATGAGGAGAAGGAGATTGAAAAGGACCATACTACTGACATCAAACCCATTAAAGATGAGATGGAGAAAGGGGCAAAGAATGATGATCTGCCCATTATTAAGCCTATCAAAGAGGAGGAGGAGAAAAAGGAGATGGAAAAGGATGAAACCTCTGATATCAAACTCACGAAAGACCAGGAGGAGGAAAAGGAGATGGAAAAGGATGATACTTGTGGTACCAAGCCCATCAAGGATGAGCAGTGGAAGAAAGAGAAAGAGATGGATGATACCTCTGTTGCTAAACCCACCAAAGAAGAGGAAGTGACGAGTAAGGATGATAGTTCTGCTGCTAAACACACCATGGAAGAAGAAAAGGAGCAAGAGATGAGTAAAGATGCTATCTCTACTATCACACTGACCAAGGTGGAGGAAGAGGATATAATGACAAGTAAGGGAGACACTTCTGCTGTCAAACCAACCATAGGAGAAGAAAAGGAGCAAGAGGCAAGTAAAGATGTTACTTCTGCTATCAAACTAACTAAGGTGGAGGAAGAGCATGTAATGGCATGCAAGGATGATACTTCTTCTGTCACACCAACCACGGTGGAGGCAAAAGAGACATTTAAGGATGATACTTCTGCTTTGAAACCAGTCATGGACGAAGAAAAGGAGCAAGAGACAAGTAAAGATGTCAGTTCTGTTGTCAAACTTACCAAGATGGAGGAAGAGGATATAATGACAAGTAAGGATATTTCTGCAGTCAAAACATCCAAGGAAGATGAAATGAGCACTAAGGGTGATACTTTTGTTGCTAAACCCACCATGCAAGAAGAAAGAGAGAAAGAAATCAGTGAAGATGATATTTGTGCTGTGAAATCATCAATGGAAGAGGGAAAGGAGAAAGCAGGGAGTAAGGTGGATACTTTCACTGTCAAACCATCCAAGGAAGAGGAAGTGACAATTCAGGATCATAGTTCTGCTATCAAACCCATCAAGGAGGAAAGAGCTACACTAACAAGTAAGGATGATATTTCTGATGTCAAACCCATTGAGGAGGAGGAGAGCAAAGCCATTTCTGGTCTAAAACTCATCACAGATGAAGAGAAGGTACAGTTGGATGAAGTTACAACATCTGATGTGAAACCCTTCAAGGAGGAGAAGGAGAAAGAGACAGCAAAGGATGATACTTATGTTATTAAACACATTAAGGATGAAGAAGAGGAAATGGAAAAGAAAATAGAAAAGACTGATATTTCTGATATTAAATCCATCAAGGAGCAGAAGGAAAAAGAGACAGTAAAAGATAGCACATCTATCAAAGCTATGGAGGATGAAGAGGAAGAGGACAAAGAGGTGCAAAAAAGTGATATTTCTGATATTAAACAGATAAAGGTGCAGGAGGTTAAAGAGCTGGAAAAGGGTGACACCACTGACTATAAATTAATCACGGGTGAAAAGAAAGATAAAGAGATTAAAAAGGATGACAAGAAAAAAGAGAAAGAAACGGATGACGATTCTGTCAATGTTGAGCATACCAAGGAGGCGAAAGAGAAAGAGCATGAAGTCGAAACTGTCAAGGATGAAATGAAAGATCAAGTAAAACAGGACAGTTATGCACCTGAATCCATCAAAGAGGTGAAGAAGGGAGAGCCTAAAGATGGTTTATGTGGTACAGAGTCCATTTTAAGAGAGGAGACGGAGAAGGAGATGTACACTCCAACATATAGCACCAAAGACGAGAAAAAAGTCACAGGAGAAGATTATCCTTTTGAGTCTGACACCAAGACAGATGATAAAAAAGAGGTCGATCTTCCTGTGGCTGAGCCCTTGAAAGAGGAGAAGACTGAAAAGGATCATATTTGTGAGGCTGGTGCTGCTCAGAATATAGATGAAGACACTTCTGATGATAAGCGTATGGAAGTACAGAAAGTGCAGCAAAGCTGTGAAGACACTTCTGCAACTGTATCAAGTGAAGACAAGAAAAGACTGGAAGATGACATTTCTGTGGCTCTCCACCACACCCACGATGAGAAGAAAGAACAAGGTAAGGATACAGAAGCAAAGGTCATCACCAGTCAAGAGGAGAAGATGGAGAAAGAAAAAGATGATGCGCATGTTGCTGAATTGACTAAAGAACAGAAAATGGAGAAAGAACAAGAAAAAGAATACACTTATGAGACTGAAGATATCAAAGATGAAAAGATAAAGAAAGAGGAGGATGAAATGTATGAGGATGAAACTGCTAAAGAAAAAATGATGAAAGAAAAGGATATTGTTGATATAAAGACAGATGACACGACTGAGAAAGAAAAGTATGACTCCTACGATGTAGACCACACCAAAGAGGAGAAATGGGAGAGAGAGGAATTACAAGAGAAAGCCATCAAACAAACTGCACAAACAATATTAGGAGAACCAGTAATGGCGTCTAAATCAGATTACAAGCCCACATTTCTGGTTCAGTCCTCTGATGAAGACAGGGAAGAAGAAGAAGAGGAGGTCATTTGTATGGGAGGGGCTGGCTCCAGACCTTTGTCAGTGGAGCCTAGAAAATCAGAACATGACATCACCTCTGCAGGCCTTCTCTCATCTCAAACTTCACAGAAGGTGCCTAGTGACCAAACAACTGAAAAGACCACAGTGACCATACCTGCGCTTACAATGCAGGAGCCCTCTATTGATGAAGACATCAAAGAGATGGGAAAAGAAGAATACAGACTTTTACCTGAAGCAGACAAGAATGTTACGACAACTGAAATCACACCTGCACCGCTTGCCATGCCAGAGCCATCCTTTACTATTGCTACATCAAAGGAGGAACCAACCTCTAGTGGAATTATTTCTAAAGAAGAACCAGCTTCTGATATCCCTATCTCTAAAGAGGAACCGATGTCAGATTCCGCTGAGAAAAGGCATATGTTATCAACATTATCAAGCGCTGACAGTCAACCCAGGAGTTGTGTGCTTTCGAGCATTGAGAGCCAATCCAGTGTGGAGGAAACACCCCAACTGGAGAAACAGATACCAGCTCAGACAACCTCAGCACTTATTCCTGAAGGAAAGACAAAGCAGGATGACAAACCAGGCAAGGAAGCAGAGAGGGAAATGGAAGGAGAACGAGAGGTGGCTTCTCCAGGATTATCACAGCGTTGTTCATATTTTATGTTGGATAAAGATTCAGAGAACATTTCTGAGGTTGCTGGTCATGCTGATGTTGTAAAATCAGACAGTGCCACTGCAAAAGTGGAGGGTGTTGACAAAATGGCCTCAGAGAAAGAGATGTTCAGTGGAAGCCTACAAGAGGAAAAGCAAAACTTTGGCACATCCAAGTATGATCCATATGAAAAGCGTATCCCAAAAGATCAGGATTCAGACTCCAGAGAAGAAAGTGAGGTTTCCCTAGGTTGTGACCATGCCTCTGACATTGGCATTGATGATAACAGGCGAGCTAGCCAGACAGAGTCTGGTGGAGCCATGTTCCTCCTGGACGATCAATACAGAGAAGAGCCACTGTCCTTCAGTAGAGTTGACTACAGCCCAGTGTCTCTTACAGAGAGTGAAAGAAGCAGCCATCACAGTCAAAGTCCCTCCCCTAAATATGAAGACAGAGAGAAAGGCCAAGAGGAAGAGAGTGAGAGAGAAGAAAGACCAGATACACCTTATGTTGAAAAGAGCTTTTCATCCATAGATGTGCAAGACAACAAAATGACCCAGGCTGCTGAATCCTGTTCTTATGCCTTCAGTCTCAAAGAGGACAAACCTGAAAAATCAGAGAAAGAGAAAGAGGATATGAAGGAAAGCACTTCATCAGCCCCTCAAACAGGGGCTGCAGGAGAGGATGATACCGATATGGTTTCTACCAGTATAGATATCCATACATCTGACCTATCATTAAGACAGGAAACACCCTCTCCTTCATGGAGCCAATCAGGCCTTGGCACCCAAGCCTCAACTACCTCCATGCCTTTTGGAGAATTCACAGAGAAGAAAAACACAGAGAAAGAGAAGGAAAAGTCTTCTGCTGAGTCATTGAAAGACAAGATGGAAACCTCTGATACCGAAAGAGAGGGATCTCCCTCTGGTCGGTACTCACCAGCGGAGAAAGACATTTTACCTCAGCGTGCTTCAGCTTGTGAGAAACAGGAAACAGCCAGTGATTCAAGGGCTGGACATCAAATAGATGACAACGTCCTCGCATCTGACAATAGTCAAATTGGCAGCTCTGTCACTTGTAAATCTATGCTAGTCTTTCCAGAAAGAAAAGATAACATGGTAGATAAAAGGTTACTTGTTGAGGGAGAAGATTTTAATGAGGATGAGGATGAAGATGAAGAGGAGGAAGAGGAGGAGGAGGAAGAAGAGGAGGTCAGTGATGTGGATATGGAGAAAGGTGCTAGAGAGCAATCTGAAAAAGAAATGTGCAGATGTAGCTCTGATGATACTGCCACCGCTAAGTTAGCAGAGAAAGAGGACTCAAATAAAAAATCTCAGTCACCTGAATCAAGCCTTCTCAAAGAGGAACAAATCTGTAGACCTACAGCTGATGATGCGTCCACTTCCAAAGTCATTGAGACAGATAAGCAGGACTTGAATGAAAAATCTCCATCTCCTGAAACAAGGCCTCTCAAGGAGGAAGATACCTATGAAGCTACAGCTGATGAGAGAACCACATCCAAACTTCCTGAGACAAAGAGTGAAGATGTAGACAAAGATACTCCATCACCAGAACCAAGTCCTCTCAAAATGGATGAAATCTGTTTTACTACATCAGATGGCACCACTTTCCCAAAGCTTCCTGAAACAAAGAAATTGGAAGACACAGACAAAGAGCAGTTGTCACCTGAACCAACCCCTATGAAAAAGTTGTCATCTGCTGAGGATGCTGCCTCCTCTGAAGTGCTAGAGTCGAAAGAAGATGAAGACAAAGTGTCTCTATCAGCAGAACCAAGCTTTTTGACAAAAGAAGAACACTGTAGACCAATGGCCACAAGCAGCTTAACAAGCAGCCCTGTGCCACCAGACCATGCAGAGTCTTTGTCCAAGCCTACAGCTAGTGCCTCCCCTCTGCTAACAGGCAGCTATGCTGATATCGGACAGAGCGGATCTGGAGGATATCCCTCAGAGTCATCAGAGCATTCTTACAGTGAGGACAGTCATGTAGGAATGAGGGAGGATAAGGAAGAAACCCTTGTGCTCTCAGACATCTCCCAACTATCCAAGTTAAGTGATGATAAATGTTACAGCCAAGGAGATGTCGAAATAGAAAGGCAGACGCTAAGTCCAGATGAGAGGCAAACACCAGATATCACTACAAAACATGAGGATGCTGCTTCATCAGCTTGCACATACACCACCATGACATACTCTTCCTTGACATACTCCTCACACAGTTACTCTTCATCAGCCTCAGCTTCTGTCCCTTCGACCCAACAGTTTGGAGAGGAAGTAGAAACTTTCATGACAATATCAAGCTCTGGTCTTAGGCGGGACTCTGAGGTACCTTTGGTCAAAGAGGAGCCACCCTCTGTCATAGAGTCTACAAGCTCAAGCTCTAGAGGGCCTCAGACAGATGAGTACATGGAAGTGACTATGAAACCTGCAACAACTGCTTCTAGTCTTTCAAAAGTGTCTTTACCCAGTCAGTTTGAGACCAAACCACCATCTCCAGTCTTGTCTGCCACTGCCAAAGACATTGTGGAACGAGATGGTTCTACAAAGCCAGAAATGGACAAGAAGCAGAGCTCTGATAGTTTTTATGCACTTGAAACTAAGCTTACAACATCAGTTGCAGCGCCATTTCTACAAAGTACCCAACCAGTAAAACTGGCAGAGAGTTTATCCACATCAGGGGCTCTCTTTGACATCTCTCCCCTGCAACAGGCTGACTCCTCTGACAGAGGGTTCCAAGGGTCCGCAGAAAACAAGGAGGATTCCGATACATGTGAAATGGAGGACAGTAACATACCATGTCGTATTGGATGTCAAAAAACCACAGTGGCTGAGCGAAAAGAGACAGTTTCATCAATAACTGAGTCATATGTAGTAGAAAGCACCATACACGCTACAGAGACAAATACAGTCACTATAACCTCTACTACTATGGTATCTCAACCTGAAGTGGTGACTAAAACAACACAACAGACAGCCTCTGTTACACCATTGTGTATCAGCCCTAAAGAAGCTCTCAGTGGAGCTACCAGAACCTCATGTGCCATAACAGACCCATCCAAAACAGAAGAGGAAAAAGTGACAAGGGAGGAAAGGCTAGTCTTTAAAGAGGAAAAGAAAGATGGAGAGATTAAACCCCTGAAGGACGCCAAGGTGTCAGAACCTAAGGAAAAAGAAGCAAGGGAAAGAGATGAAAAGACAGAGTTTGTTAAAGAAGACACCGAAGTCAAGCGTAAAATAGAGGAAAAGAAATTGGAGGAAAAGACAATTGATCCAAAGACGAGTGAACGAGTAGAAGTTGGGAAGGAGGGAGAGGCAGAAAGAGTAGAGAAGAAAATGTTGGAGAAGCCACTAGAGAGAATAGAGGTAAGGAGAAAGAGTAGCATATCCGATTGGGAACTCCTACAGAGGCCTGAAGACTGCCCAAGTGCCCCTCCTCCAGGTTATGGTGATTATGTTGATGATGATGAGGAGGAAGCAATGGAATGGATGACCACTGTCCATGGTGCCTCTCGGTCCTCCACAAAAGATACCTACCACACAGATGCATCTAGCAAAGCAGATGGACATTCTGAACGCCCCTCTGACTTGTGTACAGGAGCCACCTCCTCCTCTTTCTCCCCTCCAGGATACTCCTCTTGTGAATATAAACATCGCAAAGGAGAACTTTCTCCATCCTTCATCAACCCCAGCCCTCATCAGCTCTCCAATGATGAGGGTGAGGAGGACGGACGTAGTGACCACTCCCGGGAAGGGGATGAGGACGATTGTGAACAACACTCTGTGAAAAGGAGGTCACACAAGCAGAGGCGCCACCATACTCAGACTCACCAAGGAGATACCGGACAGGGGCCACACCAGTTGCCTGGTGCCATGTCATCCGGGCTGGGTGTGACATTAGCTGGAGAAGAGACACCTCCGACATCAGGAAGCGAATCGTTGCCTTCACAGTCGGATTCTGATGTCCCTCCAGAAACTGAGGAATGCCCATCCATAACAGCCGAAGGAAATTTGGACTCAGATGAAGATGCTGAACATCTGCCTGTGGACAAACTATCTGCTTCTGGAGCTGGTGGGGGCCTCCATCCTCCATCACCTCGGTCAACCCAGAAGGCTCATGACCCCCTTCCCACCCCAGTGAAGGACCCTCTTCCCCACCTTCCCCACCCGGACGTGTGCATGGTAGACCCAGAGGCTCTTCTCAATGACCATAGCAGCACAGAGAAACCTCTCAAGAAGGAGCACAAAACCACCAAGGTCCTCAGAAAGGGCAAACCCAAATCAGCTTCCCCTGCTCGGAAGGGGGAAGTCAGGAAAATATCCTCCACTCCAGTGAAGCAGACCTCAAAGGACTCCACCTCACCCCGGTCAGCCTCTCTAAGGAGGAAGGACACGGAGAGAAGCTCCAAGCTGATCAAGATGTCTGAGACCCAAGGATCTAGGAGTGAGATCCACAACCATGGGAAAGGCTTGGTCAATGGTATTAAAAGCAGTTCAGGTGCGTGAATATCTTGACAGTTTTCTATGTGATTATAGTGCAGTGAGTGTCCTGCAGAAAGATATTGCAAAACTATATTTCCTAAATATGACAATAACATATTTCTAAATAATTCCTGGGCTTCTTTAAACTGTCCTTACACCAGATTAAATCAGATATAAAAGTATAATTTGCCCATCGGAAAATATATTATGCAAGTAAGTCATTTTCTTAGACACTTATACTGGTTTATATCCTGGTTCTGTTCCAGGTAACAACTCTCAGAAAACGAGTTCAGCCGTCCCGCCTGGGCCACCCATCTATGTGGACCTGGCCTATGTTCCCAACCACTGCAGTGCCAAGAACGTGGACCAGGAGTTCTTCAAGAGAGTACGGGCTTCTTACTATGTGGTGAGCGGGAATGACCCGGGCAGTGGAGAGCCCAGCCGTGGAGTTTTGGATGCCCTGTTGGAGGGCAAGGCTCAGTGGGGCTCCAATTTACAGGTAGTCTGTCTTTGCCACCATTTCTCATATTTTCTGTTCAATTGTCATGTTCTCCACATGTTTGTGTCCTCAGTATAGGTAAACAGAGAAGAAGAATAACTAGGAAATTGAATGTGCGGGGTATACACTCATACATTCTGTGGCCACTTTATTAAGTACACATCACCATTTATGCAAGCAGCTCACTCCTTCAGGCAGTGAGTCACGTGTAAACGAAGCATAGCAAGCAAGAGTTTACTGAGAATGGTGCGATAAACAAAACACACCCAGTCAGCTGCAGGCAACTGCGGGTGAAAATGCCTCGTTATTGAGAGAGGTGGAAATGTGGAAATACTGGTCCAATGAATCCTGGTTTCTGCTGTGACATGCTGACTGCAGGGTGAGAATTTGGCCAGGTACATCCCTTCATAGCCACAGTCTAACCTTTGTCAAACAGATACTTCCATTAGGCTAATGCACCTTGTCAGAAAGCATGCATCATCTCAAGATGGTCTCAGGAACCTGATAGTGACTTTAGTTTACTCCAATGGTCTGCGCAGTCCTCAGATCTCAACCCAATAGAGCACCTTTGGGATAAGGTGGAACGGGATGTTCGCAGCATGAATGTGCCGCCAAAAATCTGCAGGAACTGAGTGGTGCTATCAAGTTAGCATGGACCAAGATCCCTGTGGAACATTTCAGCACCTTGTTGAATCCAGGCCTTGAAGAATTCAGGATGTTCTGATGGCAAAAGGGGTTTCCTACCTGGTACTGGCTAGGTGTACCTAATAAAGTGGCCACTAAGTGTATATTCCCATCCAAAATGTAGATTAGATTAGATTCTTTATTGTCATTGTCAACGAAATTCCGTTTAGCAGCAATCCGTAAATGCAGCTAGTATAGATACTGTATACAATAAATAAGTAATAAACATGATAAAAAAAACTTAAAAAACGAGTTCAAAGTGATAAAAAAGATTCATGGTAGACAATTCTAAACATCTATTTTGTATTTTGGTTGGCCTGTTGTGATATTTAAATATAGTGACTCTTACCTATTTTTCTGTCTGCTGTCAAATGACAATTGTAAGAAATAATAACTTTGTAATGTGAACCGGTATTAAGAGAGATTGGTAGTATTTGCTAGCCCCAAAAGTACCCAGATGCCTGTAATGCAGTTTAATTGTTGTGTTAGTTACAAGCTCTCTGCTAATTTCTTATTCACCTTATTCACTCTCCAAAACCTTTGTAAATTCAAACCAGTTGCCATTGACAGCTGTTTGACAAGGAGTTTTACAACAGCTGCCAATGTTTCCTACCAGGGACATTGTGATCAATTGTTTATGACTCGACCAGCTGTGGCATTTATCATTCCATAATGGTGACTTTATGCACACTGATTTCCATGTCTGCCACTTTAATTTTATTTGTGAACTTTGGCAAGGTATGGTTACCGTAAAAATGTCTGTATATCTTTCTCTTTCACTACCTCCCTACCCTCTCCCCTCCCATGTGTTTCTCTCCTCATCTCCCTGCCAGGTGACTCTGATCCCCACCCACGACACGGAGGTGACCAGGGACTGGTATCAGCAGACCCACGAGAAGCAGCAAGATCTCAACATCATGGTGCTGGCCTCCAGCAGCACCGTAGTCATGCAGGACGAGTCCTTCTCTGCCTGCAAGATCGAGTTCTGAGCTTCATAAGCCCTGATGTGCTTTTCCCCTCCCATCCTCCCCCTCCCTGTCATCTGTTCACACTGGAGGTAGAGCGAGGGCGTGCGGTACGCTCGGCTGCTTCAAAGCTTCTCGCTCTCTCATGATACCGGTCTTCATTGCATTTGCTGCAGTCCTCAATATACTAGATTCTGAAATCAAAGTCAAAACACGGGGTTCGTGCTTTGTTCGACAGTGGGGTTATCATGAAAATAATACCAGAATTTTGTGTTTGCTTTCTGAACTCAGTTGTACAAGCCATTTTATGGCTTGGACACAGTCAGAGAAATCAGATTTTCCCAAAATGTCTGCCCTAACACACTACTAATAATAAATCCTGAGTGTGTCATGTATAGACAACACTTTCTCTTTGATAATAGACATTTTCAACAATGATACAGTATAATCCCACTTAACAGCATACTTTCCTCACATCTAACAAACAGATGGACACCATTTCCCCAAAAATGCATTAAATGCACAATGCCACAATTTGTGTTTAGTATTAGTGGGGAGTACATTGCATTCAAATCACAATTTGAAAAAAACTCAGAAATGAAATACTCCATCAAAGGAAAATGGCAAATTTCTAATCCAAAGGGCCAAAACACTTTGAACATAAACCCTTGTTAGTTAACTCTCTCCAAAATATCTCCTGAATGAATCAATGATGAGCTGCTTGTTGATCTTCAGATTGTATGCACAGTGTTTTAGGATGGGTAGTATTTTTTCTTAATTTGGCGGCTTTCTTTTCCATCAGCTATAACTCAGTGCACACAAAGAGACAGAATCTCATTGTGTGCAGTTCTGCCAGTGCTCACGCTACAGTAGTGTCTGGATTAACTCAATAACGACATAAATTGATGTTATGTAAAAGGATCATTCCTCGTCGTTTGTTGTGAAGTTTTAGGAGGTGCCTGAAGTTGCCACTCTTCGAGAACTAGCATCTCTGAAATCTTTCTTCTTGGCTTTCACAGCTTAGCTGGTGCATGATGCTTGCATTTTAGCTCGGACTCTTTCCTCCAACGGTTAGAGAATTGCATAGGGTTAATCGTTTGTTTAGCCAGCCTCCAAGTGGGGAATGCAGTGTAGTGTAGCTAGGTTACCACACCGTTTGGCTGTGTCTATGCTCAAGTGATCGTTAACTCAGTAGGCGCCAGGCAGAGGGATGATGTTTCTGCACTAACCATAACTCTGCTGGATGTAATGGTTCTTTGGATATCTTAAGTCATTGTCACGGTCTTTGTTGGTTGTATGTACTCAAGTATACATATAGGGTAAACATTTCTATATCAATATAGAGGTTATGTTAAATAAATTATATATTTTGTGATGACGCAGCGAATTATGAAACTGAGGCGAATGCTGATTGTTTGGTCTTGCATTTGAGAGGAATGTTTAAAGGATGAATTACATTTCTGCCATTTCCTCCCGTTCAATTACATTGTACTGTCTATCAATATCACCAAGCGATGGAAACGGTAGTGACCTTTGACAAATGTAGCAGTGGAAGCTTGTCCGCCCCTTGTGACTGAATGTTACGCCAATGGGAATTGCAATATACATATTTATTATTGGGGTTATTTTTCAGGAAAAATAAAGAAATACATGAGGTGTGTTAGAGAAGGCCGCTTTCATGTGCCTTTTAGGTTGTATTGGGCCCGAGAGAGGGATATTTTAAGGACATGTCAGCCATTTTGAAGCCAGAAACCAGGTTAATTAAAGAAAAGGAATATACCACTTTGAAACAGAGGACCAATCAGTTCATACAGCACATACAAGTTGCTTGTCTCATGCTGCACCCATACCCAACGTACTCACGAAACGGTAGACGTAGAGATATGATTAACATTTTGGAAATAGAGCTATATCGTTATCGTCCGATTAAGCATTCATCCCATGCTGTCAGAAAGTATCAAACCAATATGAATGTCTAAGAGCAAGGTATTGCACCAAACAGGAATGCACTTTTCAGAGGCGAGGAAGGAGAGTTTAGGAGTCGGATCTTTGTTTGTAGTCAGAGAAGCACAGAGAGCTAGTATTACCGTTCAAATACACAGTCGTGCTACGAAGCTGGGTAGCGCAAAAGCACTCTAGATGTAAAATAATGTACAAGGTGTTCCTCCAAAATGAGCTTGGTGTCAGAGAGGGACATAACAACTGCAGGAATTTATCTAATTGTAATTAAAAAGTCACATTTTAATCCCGGAATAATGTTTATCGAATGAGCATGAATGTGATGATAACGATTGTACTGGACACAGTTATGGAATGTCTTAGAAGTAGTTTTGTGTGTTTGCGTATATGATACACACGGAAGAGCTGTTTTTATAATGCAGCATAGTTTGTTTCCTATCGAGGCGTTTCCTGTGGGTTCAGTAGGAGAGGTTTTTCTGCTTTGTCACATGATGTAGTAGTGAGGCTCAGACGAGCCATTCACAGAGTAGCAGAGTAGTGTTCATGTTCAACCTACAGTGAAACCTAGAGGAAGGCTACAGTCGCCTTAGCCTGGGACAAGTGCCATTTTCTTTCCCTAAACAACTTACTCACAATGCTCAAGTACTTTATACCTCATCTTCCGAAGCCTCGATGCTATTTACTCTGCCTGGCCCACCTTAACGTTCAAATCGCAGATAGATGCCGCTGAATGTTTTCTTTATGCTTGTCCATTATCCATGTCTGCAGTGTTATGCACTGTGTAAGCCTTGATATGCACCTCATGCTTATGATGTTTCAGAGGCAGACATAGCTTTTTTTTTTTCCACTGGGGAGTTTCCAGATGCAGGTTGTATATTAAACAGCTGGGTACGCACAAGTACACACACACACACACACACACACATCCTAATTTAGAGGGATTTCCGAGGGCACACTAAGCAGTGCACACGTCCTTCGAGGGCGCTGAGAGGACAATGAAGGTTCAAAATGACTCCCTTGGAAATAACACTAGTTCACACTTTAGAATTTATAAGCAAAAAGTCCTTTCCCCCTTTTCAATGCTGTTGGGATGTGTATTGCACAGTGTTTAAAAAGCCAGGAAGAAGCTTTTTACTGTATGAAATGGGTTTTTGTGGATGGTCTGATATGTTGTTTTGTCTTTGAATAATGTTTTGAGTTGGCGGATTCCAAATACCTGGCCTTGGGACCCAAGGAACTGAACGCTGTGAAACACTCAATACTAAACTGTATGACTATACAGAAGCTGAATGCACTAAACTGGAGATCTATTTTTCTGAATGTAGAATTTGTACTACCGTACGAATGCTGCTGGATCAAAAATACGTTCACACACCAACAGAGCCGGAAATACATTTGAGGAAGCACAGAAGGTGGGCAGATGCATTGTATTCTGATTCGACAGACGGTACGAAGTCTGTCGTTTCAGTTGCGCTTCTCTCCCAAGGGGGAGAAAAGTTCGATTTTTGACAAGCCAGATTCCATAACAAAAACACAGTAACACAGAAAAAGTACTAACTGCAGCTGCAACTTTTTCCTTTTCCTGAATATGACTTGAAACACACGCAGACAAAAACGTCAATAAAATAATCACAATAAATAAATGCGACATGTACATTTATGTACTGTACACAAATTTGTATATATCTCTCCAAAGATATATTCCTTCTTGTGATACATTTTCAGTTGAGCTGATTTTATCCACAGTATGATCAAAACTGCTACGCCTCGAACCAAGAAAACTACACAACATACAAGACAGAATGAAAAAGTGCATCTTTCAGTTCAGTTCCATCGCCATACTCACCATTGAAAAGAAATCATTTGGCCACAATACAGTGTCATCTGTCCATCTAATCTTTGTGCATGTGATTTATTTAGTTATAATCCTGAATGTAATCGTTTAACATGGAAATTATAATAAAAAAAACAAGCTATTTTAAAGAGGTATATTTGAAAAAAGCTAATTGTCTTAACTGGTACTGACATGACCTAATATAATACTGGGCTGTGCTTTTATCGTTTGCCCTATTAACATGTTGTTAAGAAGACGCTGTACTACTTGTAGTTCTGTTTGATTCTTATTTTGGCATTGTATTAATCTTAGTTATGTTTTTTCTTCTTCAGCGCAATATTCGGTATCTCTCTCTGTCTCTCTCTTTAAATCTAACTTGTAAAACTAGAACTACTGCAGATTCATTGTAAAAGGGAAACAGCCTGGTGATCATCAATTAAAGTACATTGAAATCTAAATGCGTCTCGTGCGTGTCGTTTGTGCTTGCCTCCCTTCTCAGGTTATTTTATATAGCAACAGTGTCAGGGAGTAACTGATTACATCCAAAAGGATTACAGTAATCTGATGACATGAGATGGTAACTGTAATCTATTACAGGCACTGAGAAAGGACAGTAATCTCATTATAGATGCTTTTGAAAGAAAAATAGTGCTGCTTGAGACATTTTCTTTCTGAGCTGATATATTTTACAAAACATTTTACATTTTTTAGATTATATACTATTCAAAACGGAATAAATTGTCTATTTAACTTAATTTTCTATTTATGTGGGGGACAAAATAATTAAAAAGTAACATGTAACATTCAGGATATGTCACAGAGTTGACGTAATTCACTGGATTATGTTGCTGTATATTGTTTTAAGCAGGTAATCTGTAACAGTTTGTACATGAAAGTACTTGAAAGTAATCTTCCTAAGGCTGTACATCAGGCTGGTTTCAAGGTCATTTGCTGGAAATCATATGCAAACCTGTGCGTCCTGTTTCCTTAAGGCACCCCACCAAAATTTGAATAGTAACAATTATAGAGTCTGCACAAAACGCCTTTATATCAGTAGGCTGATTTGGCTGGATAGTCAGTGGTGATGTCTGTGACACCAAAACTAGCCTGTCAGGCCTCTTATCCAGAGATATATGTTATAATAGAGTAAATATGATCAAAAAAAATTTCTATCACCGAAACGTCTCACCCAAATGAATGTGGATGAAGATGGTTCTGGGTAGGGTTCAGCTGATTTGGGTTTTTGAAGGCCAATATTTCTATATTAATGCTGATATTTTTGGATTGAAGGTGCTGATGATAGCAGATATTTTGTGCGTTATCTAAAAAATTAAAATGTTAAGGATTCAGTGTTTTTCCCGAGAATTTCTTTCTTGTCAGGGTGGGGAAGCGTCTGAAAAAGCATTTAGACCAGTGGTTGTCAGTCCTGTGCCTTCAAGACCCAAGAGAGTCTGCAGGTTTTCATTCTAAATCATCTGCTGTGGCGTTTGGTTGGAATGAAAACCTGCAGACTCTTTGGACCTTGATGGCACAGGATTGAAAACCGCTGATGTAGACCATCATGTGACACTACAACTCTCCACTGAAGCCCATACAAATGAAATTTGTTGCGGTCGGTTGGTTCCCACATCACACCCAAATTATTTCTCTGGTCAGACAGACTGGCCGATCGGTATAACCCTAGTTCATGAATTACTGTTGAGCCTTTTGGAGGTGTTGTGGGTATAATTCAACAAAACATCAGTGATGGGTGCCATCTTGGATATACAACCCCCTTTCCTCTAATTTCCTCTAATAAATTTTGACTCCAACTTCAACCAAAATAATCCTTTGCCCAAGCCAAAGCACAGTTTTAGTTCTGGTCTAATCCTAACCATACTAGGAAAAAGAGAAGCTGCCAGGATCAAAGTGAAAAAGCCATAGAGAAGAACCACTCGGGTGCTGCTGAGGGGTATCTTGTATTTTTTCAGACAGACAGACAGACAGACAGACAGACTTCATTCATTCATTCATTCATTCATTCATTCATTCATTCAGACAGACTTCATTCATTCATTCAGACAGACAGACAGACAGACAGACAGACTTCAGACAGACAGACTTCAGTTCAGACTTCAGACTTTAAACCTGTGACACTCCTGTTACAAGCCTGCTTCTCTAGATTTGACACACCACCATCTTTATACAGGTGAAATATCTTACTGGGTTAGCAGTTTATCTAAT
>OMLI01094788.1:0-11231 GCA_900302605.1 Rondeletia loricata
TCTCTCTCTTTCTCTCTCTCTCTCTCTCTCTCTCCCTGTCTCTCTCTCTCTCTCTCTCTCTCTCTCTCTCTCTCTCTCTCTCTCTCTCTCTCTCTCTCTCTCTCTCTCTCTCTCTCTCTCTCTCTCTCTCTCTCTCTCTCTCGCTCTCTCTTCCTCTCTCTCTTCCTCTCTCTCTTCCTCTCTCGCTCTCTTCCTCTCTCTCTGTCTCTCTTCCTCTCTCTCTCTCTCGCCTCCTCTCTCTCTCTCTCTCTCTCTCTCTCCTCTCTCTCTCTCTCTCTCTCTCTCCTATCTATGGCCTACAGTATGCACATGGTTCTCTGTTGGAACCTGACTAATTGCACTGAAGCTATGGAAATCAGTAGTAGAGAGAGAAAAAAAGAAATATATACAGGTCTAGAGAATATTACACCAGAGTATAATAAGTAATAAATAAATCAATAATATCTATCTATCTGTCTGTCTGTCTAAGCAGCCCAGTATTTACTAGACAGTGCACATGTATTAATCAAATATGACCATCTACTGTGTATTTCCACTGTGTATTTCTGTTGAATGTATTTTGAGTCCGAATAAATTTTTTGCAGCAATTTCTGACTTGATAACATTGGTTTTTGAAGTCAAACCTCTTTTTAAAAGCCTCAAAAATTGATATAATATTAGGGGGTTATTCTGTCCAAAGTTCATCATATACGCCGCTCTAGGAGTTTTTTGAGGTGAGCGATACCTGAATATTGTGGGGGTTTTCTATTGTAGGGTAATGTATTAAGTGATTATGTACACTGTTGACTTGGACTTGAGCTCAAAGACTTGAGACTTGCATTAGGTGACTTGTGAGCATCTCTGCTCTCTAATATTCCTCTTGAAGACCACACAGGCCAGCAGATGGCAGCAGTTGATTGTGAAGTTCACTGACTATCACAGTCAGCAGCTCAAGGGAGTTGTCTAAAGACAGATTTAGGATCTGCTCACCCTCCTCTATTTATCAGCATCCATTGGAAATCTGCTCAGACCAGCATTTTTGGACAGAAGCACTGGTATCCAACACCTGTACCTACTGTCATATAGTCAGTTCTTATATACTCAACTCTGTTCTGGCTGTAGAGCTATATATTTATTATTATATAATGTTTGCTCCATTTCAACTTTTCTTTTTTATCCTTTCTTTGCAGTGTTCAAAACACTCCTAACCCAGTGCAATATTCTCTAGATCTGTATATATTTCAGTTCATTCATAATTTTTTATTACTGACTTCCATAGCTTCCTATCAGTGTAATCAGTCAGGTTTCAACAGAGACCCATGTGCATACTGTATAGAACAGAGACCTATTTCCTAAATTTCCTATACTTTCTTTATATACTACTCCAAAAAGAGACCTATTCCCTACATTTCTACCTGCATAGACCTACGTGAGCAGCACACCAAGTCGAATTCCTTATATGTGCAAGCTTGCTTGGCCAATAAAACTGATTCTGATTCTGATTTTATGTAATGAAAAAAAAAAAGTACTCATGGTGACTCTCACATGAGGAATATCACCCCAAGATGTTGGAAAGATGTTGGACTATATTGTAAAAACACTTGGTCAAACTTCCTGTCTGCACAAGTGGGCCTTAACCCACCTGCATGCGCTCTAGATAGGACAGGCAAGCAACTGTTCATATCATGTAAACCAATCTGGTACAGACCTCTAACAAAGTTGTTTTCCCTTAAAGGATACGTTTGGTGATTTTGGACCTATATATAATTTGTCTCTTACACACCTGTAGTATTTGTATTTATATTCACAGCCCGGAGAGCAGCAGCACCGCACCGTTTGCACTCAGTGGATAGTCTTCTACCAAACTCTACCCGGCTCCATGTGCAATTGTTTACAATCTGACCAGACCGTCCGCAAAACTAGATCAATCTGCCAGTAACGCACTTTCACCCCACAGCATTCTGTGCTGTGCAAGCCCCCAGGAACAGCTCTGGGCTGTGGCCAAGCTCGCCGTTTCAACCGACAGCTGACACTGGAGCAAATATTCTCTGCGGGTCCAAGTACTACAGGTATGTAAGAGACAAATTATAAAGGTCCTATCACAAAAACGTAGCTAAAAATGCCAGCAATGCTTTCAGCTTGTGGAGAATTTGGCCTAAATTAGCTTTGGTTGTTCTTAACTGTTGTTAACTGAAGATATCTGCAAAAGTAGACTAGAGTGAGATATCACTCATCTTTTCCCATTGATGCCAATATATTGAGGACATAGTGAACTCTGGTCTGCTGTGTCTCTCCTGCCATACATTGTGATAACACTGCAATATCAGTGCAATGTGGAAGTAGGGGTATGTAGTAGAGTGTGATATTTCACTTATTTCTCAACTATGATATTTCTAATTCCCTAACCAAGCTACAGTTACATCATACCCCCCCTTAAAGCTACTAACAGCGGGGAGTGAATGATACATTTCCCAGAATCTACCTTTAATATGCAGCACAAGGATTTCCAGTTGTCATTCAAACATGTTGTCACATGAAGAGCAAAAGTGAGTGGCATGAGCATCAGACAACAAAAAAGTGATAGTTCCTTCAGATATCCACCAGGGTAGGGGAACCTACATATGATCCACCCACATGCTGAGAGGAAAATGGAGCAAGCACAGCAAAGAGACATGTAGATGTGAAGGATCTTGAATTACCCTAACGTGAGCAAAGTGCTGAGGCTAGCAGTAATGTGGTTGAACCTAGACATGATACAGTGCTAAAAACGTCATCAATCCAAGGTCCCTTGAGGAGAACATCTCATCGTCTGACGGCACAAAGACGCTGGGTCCCTTGACGGTATTTTATTAAACAATCCTGCACTTTTTTTCACATGGCCATACGTATTTGGGAATATACTACAAAGGTGAATACCACCATTACAGTTTTGAAAACTTGAAATGTCATTCATATGACCTAGGATAGTAGTTTGGGACGTTTTGGGGCATATACCATTTGCTGTGGGCGTGTCGTATGGGCGTGGCCAGCAGTGAGCTGGGTTGTGGCTGCCAACGTGAGGCTAACGGCCACAGAGCAGGGAAGTAATAGCAACCACAACAATGGAGGAAAGCAGTAAGAAAAGAAAGAACTGCAAAGTTAAGTGTTCAAAAACACGGTGAACATCAACGTAGCTTTTTTTATTGCAGATTGGCTGCGATCTCCGTCTGCTTCTTCAACGCATGTGGAGGCTTTACGCATGCTGCTTACCTCAGCCTCAGGCTAGATGCCGTTTCAAGGTAGACAGCTCATCAAGATGAGTGACAGGTGTGGGAGTGGGAACTTGACCAACTGAGGGGGAGGAGGGTGGGACTAAAAATATACTTCCTGCCTCAAAGAGAAAATTTGCACATTGTCACTGATTTTCTGGGTATCAGGGTTCATCTTTTGGTTTGGAACCATTAGAGATTCAGGCAAACATGATATGAGTCCACACCATCTCCCATTTATTGGTATCAGTTAAGAAGCTCCAGGTTGCTCAGACTTGTTCTAAAAGTTCTTCTGCAGTCTGTGTTCTGCATTTACACATGTACACCCACCTACACATAGTGTCACATACACCAACATAAAAACACAACCAGAATTTCTCAGTGAGCATGAATAGCATGTCAGAATTTTACAAAACTATCTGTGGCAATCTGAAATGTCTGTCTGGGGGGATTGGGGGATGGTCCAGGCAGTCGAGCCCCTTGCTGAGTTCTATCAAAAGCAGACACTCGGAGAAAAGCGTAAGAAAATTCAGATTTCACCACAATAAATTGAGGAAGGAGAAAGGAATGCATCCGGTCCTATCCAGTCCATCCAAATGAGTCTCCAGGGGAAAGAAAGGAGAAAGCACTTTGGTAGAGGGAACAATATAAGCAATCTACAGGCCTAAGAATATCTTTGTCATAACTATTCATTAAAAATCACATCACAGAGAAAAATCTGATCCAAAGACAGTTCCCTTTGGGGATTTTAGGTTGTTAGTGTTATCAGTCTATGGATCTTGGTGTGGAGAGAAAAACAGGATAGAACTGCATTAATGATGCATATAAATAAGGACTTAGAGAAGAGGTACTTGTTTCCTATTTGATTCAATGCCACAACATTGAGTACTCAGGCAGATAATAATGCATTCGATTTCTCACATATAGTAATTGTTTCCTATGAAGTATTGCATTTGCTGATTGTTAGAGGCAGCTATGTTGTATGACATCAGTCTTTGTCTCACCCACTTTATAAGTGTACACTGGTTTGCCTCTAGATGGCACTAAGGTGCCAGACTTCCACAGATCCCTCCACGTACTCACTTGTGTGTCCATTTCCTGATTCTTCACCACCTTATTATTCCTGGCCTGAAGGGACCTTCAGGCAGAAGGTGGAACTTTAATATGTATATTTTCCAATGGCTGAGCCACATTTAAGTGTTTCACAAACAGGGATAATTATTTTTGAATGGTGGATTGTGAGCACTCCCCTCCGACCCCTTTACCTTCAGCTGGTATGTGCCTCAACCCATTTCACAACCATTTATTCCCCCTCCTGTATATCTCTCAAATCCCCTCTTTAGTGGGGTTTTAATTGGCGTGATCTCCACCGACACAAGGGAGAAGCTAGACTGGTTAGCCCTCCGACAGCACCATAGAGCTGCTGACAAACAGTGTTAACACACACACACACACACTCACAAATGAATGAGTATGCACACCATCCGTACCATGAGCAGTGACACAGACAGATCTCAAATCCCTGATACTTCACTGAAATCAGCCTACTGACTCCCCTAACGAGGGGGAGAGGGTCAAGGCGCTAACATGTAGCAGCATGGCTAATGAGAGAGTCAGCACGATGCAGTGACGTGTGGCACATTGAACCCCAGGAGGATTCTGCCCAGAGGGAGGCTTTAGAGGTGGGAAATAGAAGCTGATTTGCCCTTCAGAGGAACTTGCCAAAGCATTTTAGTTGCTCTGACCATTCATGTTCTAGGTTGCCTCTTTGGACTTGATACCAAGGCATCATCAGATCAAGATGTCAAGATATCATATGCAGTATTTTACAGGCATCTCAGGAAGCGAGAGACAATAAATATCCCATAAATCAGGGTGGAATTTGTATGAAAAGCACAAAATGCTGCTGCGCTGTCAACAACAGTTTAACGTGACAATCTGCCAACTCAATAACTCACCATGTTTTGTCAGAAGTTCTCTGATGAATGAGTGCAGCAAAGTGTTCTTTTGGCACTGTTGCTTTCCCGTCTCCCAGGTCATTGAAACGCATCAGGCTCAGAAGTGACCCACTAAATCTAAGTACACTCTGTGCTCAGTCCACTATACCTCACAAGATTTAACACCTGTCTTTTATGGGCAAAGTAATCAAACGGTGATATTTTGGGTTTTCATGTCTCATTGGCAGCTAGCTCATCCAGAGCTCCCATATTGTATCTCATGTAGTCTGTGTTATCTATTGAATTCTTTCATTCAGACTAAACTCTTACAGACAGTTCCTCTGCATCATAAGGAGATCTAGTTTAACTAAACAACCATGTCTTAACATGCAACTAATATTCCCTTAATCACTAAAAGAAAATGAGAAAAGAAATGTGAAGGAAAAAGTTTCAGTGATTGCTGTCTGGAGAGTTCTGCCTAGAGAATAATCCTTATTTAATTGGACCCAGGGTTTTATTTTCATCTTGTGCCTCTGACAGTGGGGTGTTGGTACAGTTCGCCTGTAGGCATTCAGATAGCGTGAGATGCGCTTCCATTGCAGCACTGTTCTGCGCTTCTAATCACTGATTATTAGCTGGAAAACACTCAATGACAGGGGAAAGAGTCAATAAGAGAATGGCTGGTACTGAACAGGGACTGAGGAATGCAACCGCAGCCCGAAATACTGACGGTACAGCTAGACAGGAGATGTAGTCTCATGGGGCCTAAGGATGTTGTCATGCAAAGTCTCCACTGATGCTTCCAGTTGTGGAGTGTTTACTAGGCCCTTACTTGAGCGTGGGTTGCAAGGAAGAGCTGGTTTCCCCTTTCCTTTGTTTGTTGAAAAGATGCAGAAAGATTGCACACCCCCGGTTTGGGTATCAAATAACATTAAAGACATCAGAGAGAGAGGATGGTGTCACAGTTCAAGTTGTACTGAAATTGAAGGATAGTGAAAGAAGTAATGGGGGCAATATGGTCTTTGAGGGCTTTCCATTAACTTTCACATTCCTTAAAGCCCTACCTAAATGCTGCATGCTTTGTAATAATCTATTTTACAGTAAAGGGACATTCTCTGGTCTTTCTGGCAGAAGAAAATATTTTGCTCTCAAAAACGTATCTTTACATCTTTGGGTTTTGATCCATAGTATTAGCTTTGTTGACTCACGAAAACCTGACTGAATTGTAATCAGATTTGTGTCTATATCTGATGTGAAAGCCTGCATGCCCCTTTTGCTGCCCAAGACCATAATTGGATTACTTGCACTTTAAGTCCTGCAATGAGCGAAGAAGCGGAACTTTCACCACCCCCGTTCTCCCTCTCAATTTCTCCACCATCACCAAACATAAGATTCCTTTTCAACATTTTCCCTTGGGTCTAACATGCACATGTTAACATGTATGGAGGTGGATAAAATGCAATAAGACAAAAGAATGTCAGCACTCCAACACAGCCACAACCTCCTGTGAGGTTACAGTATTTTGACTGAGGGACAAAAACAAACACCCTGGTATGGAATCCAGGATCTGCGAACATCCCTGGAGCAGATGGCGACACAAGGAGTGCAATACAAGTATGTCGACAGGGTTGCAATATCTGCAGGCCCGTGAGGCAAGATGAAATGTGCCGTTGTTGACAAAAAGGGATTTTGGCTAATCCATTCAGATGCAGGGCTCTTGGTTTTGTCAGGGAGATGGTTGACAAACACAAAAAGACCATCTGAATGTGTTTTTGCCCACCGGGGGCCTGCTTGCTTCAAACAGAGGTAGCTTGTGTCTTTCTCATCAAAGCACTTGTACTTAGTGCTATTTTAATTTAATTAAGTGGTAATAATGCAGAATTAAGCGGTGGGAAGGGCCTCAGGGTGTTATGCATACCCTAAGTATCGTTTACGGGAGCTTTTCACAGTGATTTGTACACAGTCTTCTGTAGTCACAGGTTCCTAAAATACGCTTCACTAATAGGATAGGATAGAATGCTGTGCCACACCTGCAGAAGAAAAATTGCAACTTTTCATTATCGATTGCTTGGAAATGTCAAGTAAAGCCTGGTATGATCATGCAAGGAAATAGTAAACAAAATATGAAAGAATTGCTAGCAAAGAGTTTAATGTGGGAGGGGGGCATAGTATGATCATAGGCTGATTTCAATAGATCTGAGATCCTTCCTCGGCACCCTAACCCACCTGCCTCGCCTCACTGGTTGACAACGCCCACCTTACACAACGTCAGCGAATCACCTCCCTATAGCATCTGTGTAGACGACAAGATTATTATTAGTATTGCCTTAGTATATATGAAGATTTCTTAAAGCCTTCAGGATGCCACACTATCTCACACCTATCCTGGCAGCGTATTAGAGGACACACCACACCATATCTTCCTATGCAGGTCATGTCTGGCAGCCCCAAGCATTTTTATAATAGCTGTTTACTCCTGCATGGATTTCTCTGTCCTAATTGCATTTTCCCTAACAAGCCTTTGTTCAAAGAATCCTCATTAATCTTTGCTCAAACTATTTGAGATGGAGGAAAATGTTGTGCCCTGAAACCCCTTATGACTGTGAATTCAGCTGTCGTGGATTCCTCTGAGCTCAATGGAAAGTTCTTTATCAACTCTATTTCTCCCTCTCCTGGTTAATTGTTTATACAGGATGTGACCCTGCTATTAGTAAATCCTCAAATCCCCAACAGTCGTCGTCCGTAGGCTCAGGGGAAGCATTCAGGCGCGCTAATCCTTTTTCAATCACTACGTTTGGAGACGAGGAAGAGCTGAGCTAACCAAAGCCATCTTATTTGGCTGTGGCAGTGCATTGGTGCTCTTACGTAACCAAGACAAAGAGCTCTGGAATGTTTTTTTCCCCATGGCTGGTATAACGCATATTTACATGTTTTTACATTCATAATTAGGTCAAATGTTCATTGTTATGAGACACGTGAGTAATAAGAATGGTGATGGAGTGAACTCAACTCATTAACTATTGCCAAGACACTGCAAATGTGTATAATTCCAGGCTTTGGACAAAACAGATTGCCTCCGGCTTTCAATTCTGGCAACAAGGAGGTGATAGGCAGCATTAAACATGAAAACTTATGCAAATAGCAATCTGAATATGAAGCCAAATCGTTGAGAAGAAAACATTGCTTGTGTCTTTCCCATGATCAGGTTTATTGAATACCTACAGTATGTTCAGTAAATCCCACCTTAACTATCAGTGTACCCTACCGATATACCCAGTAATAGTCTTTCTTAGGTTTGGTCTGAGGATCTGATGACACAGGTAATATAGGACTAGATTCCATTTACCCTCCTGCTGTGACTTTGACAAATGGCCTATACTTACCTTATCCTTATAGGCTCAAATTGACCATAATCAAGATAAATGCTGCTTGCCGGCCCAATTACATCTGTATGGCTTGGAGCTCCGTAAGACTCTTATGTTTTAGCTTTGCAGAGATCAATAAGTTATTTATTGTGGCCTTTTCTCCCTTGATGCTGAGAAACTGTAAGGGGGAATCATTGGAAACACCTCTACTTCTGTTGGTAGTGGAGAAGACGTGGGCATTTAATTATATTTCCCAATAATCATACAGTGTTTGATGGACAAATGGCTTTTCCTCCATATAGGGAAGTGATAATGGAAACCTTGAAAACTAATAGGATCATATTGAAGTGGACTGCAGGGTAACAATTGTAGATACCCAAGCAGTGACAGTTCAGCCCTTGTAGTTGTACATGTGTAGGAGTTGTAATTTGAGTGTGTTCAGGAATACTGTATCGCTGTTGTTGGATATAAGGACATATCTTCCAAAGAGTACGAAATGAGGAGAGGAAAGTATGTATTTTTAAAAGTCCAAACTAGAGTATGTCACAGGTTTCCAGGGTTTAAGGTTCATAAAACCCATTCAACAAATTAATTACTTTCAATTTAAAGCTGCATTATGATTTATCATGTAAAAATACACCCCTCTTATCAGTCTAAATCATGAAGTGGGGCTGCAACAGAGAAGAGCGTCCCATCCCTACTAATTGAGATGGCGTAGGTTCATCGCATTTGCCCAAATGAAATTATTTTGTCCGTTATGGACACTGGTAGGAAATCTTCGCTTTAAAAGAAAAAGAGAAATACAAGGTATCAAGTTACCTCAAAGGAAGACATTTCTACTTTTTATTGAATAAGTTAGATCTTTTGCCCCTCTTGTCCTTTTGGTATCCATTTATATAAAGTGGTCACAGAGCGTCTGGTTGGTAAACCTGAGCATGCTGTGTGCAGTTTACTGACATCACGTTACAGGATTTATGGGTATTGAGGTCAACAACATGCAGAAATTACATAGTGCAGTTTTAATGCTGCTTTACGCAAAATGTTTATTTAAAAATACACCCATCTTATCAGCCAAAGTGGGGCTGCAACAGAGAGGAGCGTCCCATTCCCCCTAACTGAGACATAAATTCATCCAATTTGCCCAAATTAAATTCTGCTGTCAGCATGGTCACTGGTGGGAAATCTTCTCCCCACATAAAGTGAGCAAAATACAAAAGTGTCTCCTAAAGGGTGTCCTAGTGGCTCGGTGGATGAAAAAACGTTTTTTAAACATTCAAAAATTCCATAAGGGTGTGGCTGCAGACCTCCGCTGTCAGGACAGCTCCACTCTCAGGACTCTTCTTCAAAGTTGCCTAGTGCAGCTTTAAGTGTTCTTGTATTCTCATAACTCTTGAACTGACCCTAATAAGTCAACAGCAATAGTAATTGGCCCCATAATATCAAAACAAAATGTAGTTGAACGATAGGTTGTCTTTGGAGATGAGGAGTGTAGTCTATATTATAATGATGCCCTATTTTCAGAGTACAAAGTGAATCACAGGGGTTTCAACTGTGAGCTGTTGACACTGACACTCTCCTTGTATGACTCAGTGGAGCGTGGCATTATATACCTTTCACTTCTCTCTCTCTCTATCTCTCCACCACCACCACAAAGTTGTGCTTATGTCTCTTCCCTGGCACCCTGTTTTCTTCCTTACTTCCTCTCTTTTATTATTTCTTAATCATCACCTTCCCTCCCTCTCTGTCGTTCTCACTATTCTCCAGCCTCCTGATGGTATCTGGGCAATATGGCTGTATAGGGAGTGGGGAGATGGAAATGGGCTTGAGTTTTAGAGAGTCAGTTTAGTCACACACACGCACAGAATGCTGCTGATATTCCCTGATGGCCTATGGATGGACTAATACAGAGCCGCGGGGCAGAGCTGCTTGATGTGGCTGATAACCATGCAGACAAATGGCAGCACATACACACCAACGCAAGTCATGAACAAACATACCATGCACATACAGCTAACCACCCACTGCTGGCATGTGGACACACACACACATTCACACACATGCATATGTATAGAATGCTTTCAGGTGACACAATAACACTCTCTGGTGGCCATATTAGAGGGTCTCACAATGAGAACAGCTGACTGCATTTCAAAAATTTCGACTCGGCCATCTCAACAACACTGAATAGACATGGCTAATTTCTGTGCTGTTTTAGCTGGAGACTGAACATTTCATTACTGATAACATATGAATGCTTGTTAGCTAGCTAACTGTAGTAGACTGTCAGCTATATCACAGTGTTGTTAACAAATCTGATTTGCACAATTGCAAATGTTACGTGGCTAGTAGCTAGTAGTGGTAGTTGCATGTTTTGCATTAGCTTGCTGGCTAGTTAGCTAGCTAGCTAACAAAGCCAAAAGCTCTTCTCAAGCTACAATAGCACTCTGCCACGGCGTCATGGTCCACGTTAGGCTTGGGCCGATATCTGATAATACCGAATATTGCGATATTTGCCACCATATGCGATATTTTTCACAGTATCGAATATGTGTGTGAATAAAAATATATCATCTCATATATAAAATCCCAACTTCATTTGAAAGATTCTAAAACAAATAGGCTATCTAATAATACTTGTATGAGTTGTGCTTGAAAACAAACCTGAACTTGTATTCACTTGATCAAACCAGAGATGCTCATCT